>JAZHYW010064380.1:0-11672 GCA_037355805.1 Ixodes ricinus
TCTTTCTCTACGCTTGCTCCGTTCTATTAGAATATTATATACTACCCGCCGGTCTGGGCAGTGCGAATTACAGGCATCGTTCCAGTAAAAGCCCCTTCATGCTGAAAAGTAGCGCAAGGTGCGTCGATGCACGAGGCACGTGCAACGTGCAGCCCTTGGGAAGATCATGGCGGCACAGCGCAGCGCTGAGTGACTGAGCTAGATTTCAGACGCCATGCTCTTCCCAGGAGTGGCGCGCGGCACGTGTCTCGAGCATTTCCACAACAATGAATGACGCCACTTTTACCAGGATAGAGGGGCTTTATCGTTCAGAAGTTGACCACGCCTCTCGGCGGTGTGGTTTGCAGCACTGGAATTTTTTTCCCTAGTGCAAGTGAACTAACCTAAGTGACCTTGCCACGTCTACCGGCCCAACTTCGTTGCACTCGAACCAACACTCCACCGATCACTGCAGTATGCCTTCTTTCAACTAGCGGCAGTTCAGTCGCCGAATCTGGGGACTCAGCCATGAACCAGACTGCGTACATAAATCCAGATCAGCAATGCGCCACAACATCATCGCGGCAGGTCATTAAGCCGCCCAGTGAAATGGGACTATATGATGTTGACAGCAAAAAACAAATCGACCTGAAGTAAAAAAAAATCTTTTTCATTTTGGTGAAGAAAGAAGACCAGCGAAGCTGTACTATGGGGGAATGAAGTAATTGCCGACCGTCGGCCACCTGAGTCGGCGGCCAGAAGTCGGCAAGCCAGAGTGGAAAGGCTGAAAAGGTTGTGCCATCTATGAATGACGGCGGCAACCAGACAACCGGCAAGCCCGGTTTTATGAGCTGCCGCCGTCGTTCGCGATGGCGGTAGCTGCCCAGAGTTTCGTGTCATCATTGATTCACTGATAGACATGATACTGGGGTCACTGGTCTTTAACAGCTCCGCTGTAAGAAACGAACGTAGTTTTGCGGCCGCCGACGATGTAGATGCCTGGGAGGCGCATGCGCCGCGTTCGCAGGTCCGGCGCCCAGAAGGGCAGAATTGGTGCATAAGCATGTGCGTCTGTCTCGGCTTGCCGTGTGCGACACGCAGGATGTTTCGTGGGGGGGGCGAGGCTTCCGCAGAGCCCCCCTGACTCGACGGCATACAACACCCTCAACGGTCGTTTTATGCCGCTCGAAAAGAAACCATACCGCTGGCGCAGTCGCGACGCAGGTCGGGCCAGCTTGCGCGCCCCCCCCCTCCCCCTGCGGATCCCCATGCGGCGGGTTCGAATCCCGACCGAGGTGCCCGCAACCTGGACGGAGGCTTATTGCGGAGAAGGCGCCGTGTAACCGAGCTTACGGTTGCACGTCAAAAGATCCCCAGGTGGTCGAAATTAATCCTCAGTCCTCCGCTGGGGCGTGCCAGATGCCCGTCGTTGGTTTGGCACGTAAAACCCCCAAATGTTTCGCCCCCCCCCTAGATGATTAGAGGAAGCGGCCTCGCCGCCCCCTGCCCCCCCCTGTGCGCACGCCTATGTGTCTCGGGGTGAAGACATCTATTGTTGCCCTGAATATGCCAGCGCGTGACGCTCTCGCGCACTCGGTTCGTGACTTGGGCGGTAAAATGGCGTCTATGCATTAGCCAAAGCTACGCGCTCGAGCTGAGTGACACCGGATTGCACGCACTTCAAATTGCATAAAAAACGATTGGGCGGGAAAAATGGCTGAGATGTCTCCCACCACCATATCTCCACTCCAAGCAAAAGCACGCGTGTGTATGAAGGCACTCTAAGCAGAATCGGCCGAGCGCGCTCCACCATGTTCTTTTCGGGAGTGGGGATTTACGAACACAGACACCACGAACCGAGGCTCCGTTAACACGTTTAATATGCTGTACTGTTTATACACCCGCAAATTGCATTGCAGTAATTAAGCTACAATTATTTTAACTCTCAGGGATATATTTTTATGTTATGAAACGTGTCCAAGTTAAAAGCATAAAAATCAACTGCAGCAGAACTCAATGCATCAAATGAAATTAGGAAACAGTAAATCTTCGGATATTCAGCATGGTCCTACGCGCATTTTTAACATTATTTTCCTTTTTGACCGCTGTGAGTTGCAGGCTTTCTACCTGGGTAGCTAAACTCGTGGAGCAAAACATTCTTCGCTTTTCGACGTAGCGGGGGAGTGACCGAAAGAACGCCGCAAAGTTTCCTCCTCCCGCGCGCGCTCAACTTCGCAACTTTTGACGAAAAATCCCCGCGATCCCTAGGCGGTGCACGAGAGCACGAGACAGCGCGGGGAGGCGAGCGTTCACGCCGCTCGCTGTGCGTTGTCTTTGAGCTCTCTAGCGCCGACAATCCCGTCATGCCTCGCGCAGGCGAGGAGCGAGAGCAGACGACGGGAGTTCGTCTGCTACGAGGCGGCATTCGCACAGCGGAGCTGAAAGAAAAAGTTGGTATTCTGCTCGAAATCGCGTCCCGCGGGCCACAAACTCAAACGCGAGCTTGAATTGTAAGCGTCTGATATTCCACGAAGGAGGAATCGACGACCCGTGTTTTATTTGCAAAATTTGGGTCGCTTTGTTGCCGTACAGACGCTGAAACCTACCAGTGTGTAATGAAAGGCCCAGGACAAACACAGAGGCTGCGAGATCTCGCATCATCTGTGTGCAGGTGAAAAGTGGAACATTTTTCTACGAAGCTCCCACAGCAGAAACCTGTGACGCATTCACTCAGCGTCCGGGAAGGCTAAACATGGAGACGTTGCCCGAGGCTTAAGCACAGTCATATTTGAACGGCAGCTATCTTGCCCCGTCGTATTTTGTTTGAGAAAGCTCTCGTTCTCAATGCCCTCACCAGGGAAATAAAAAAAAAAGTCTTACGAAACGTATTGCTAGATGTTTCAAAGAACTAGATTTACGCAGTATCCTTTCAGTGGTTCACTCATAATACTATGCTTAAAACGAAGCAAGCTTTTGCGCGTACAGTGCCATAAATTTACTTTTCTACAACATCTATGGCGACAGCATCAGTCTGCACTAGGTGCATTCGGCAAGTTCGTCCGGGGCCTGTTCTCCCTGCAGCACTCCGCGGGTGCAATGCATTAGAACTCTCACAGTGCAAGTCTGGATCGCGGATCGGGAGCCCGTTACTGGCCTCACAGGCGGCCATTGCTTGACAACAGGCAATGCGCCGCGTCCTGTCTAGTTCTCCCTTCGTTTTCGTCCTTGTTGTTTTGGCGTATTCCACCATGAGGCAATACACGAAAGTCTAAGGGAGAAACACGCAAAAATAGGAAGCTTGTACGCGGTGCTCGAGGGCGAGTATTTTACGACGTGCTGCGATGATTATATCGGGTGCTTGGAGATCAACTAGACATTCGTCAAACGTTCGAACATTGATTATAAAAAAAAATGGGCCGGAGCACCACCGACTTTACTGACGTCGCTTGCTTCGGCTGCACAAATAAACGGCACGTTCAGCGACTGAACGGCACGCTCCGAGTTACAGTTTGTCACGGAAGCCCTCACAGCAGTTCAAAGAAAACGCTTTCACGATGAAGTACTCATGTACAAGCGGTTAAAACGATGCGAATGTCCCCAGTAAAGGCCTTCCAACTTATCGTTTGCTGAGCTCTGATGACTCCGAGATCACGGATGACACCACAATAACTGTCGGTAGCCCTTGTCTCATTAAACGCATCACAGTTAACGCCCAACAAAGTCGCCCTCGACCCTCAACCACACAACGTTTATTTAAACAAGATTGGTATTCTAACGCGTTTAATATTCTTGCCCACAATATTAACTGTTATTTGCGGAAACACGATAGAAGTTTCATGATCGAGAACAACCTACTAACGTAATAAAATTGAGTTTTCCCGTTTCTCCTATAGCATGCATTAGATCGTGTCAAGCGATGACTGCCGGTGGTGCCGCTCGACCCCAGCAATACATACAGGCCTCTATCCGCGATCCAGCCTAATAAGAGATCAGTGGTGCCAGTGCTATTAGACATAAATCGTGTAATTGCATCGGTACACCCATACCTGCCGGATGTCGGGACGAGGCGCAAAACCGTACATCCGGCCAATATTAAAGCCGGTTTTCGGCCGAAGTTGCCTCGACACTCGCCAAGAAGCAACGTGTTGTTTCGGCGACTCGTTTGTGTAATTTAATTTTTCAATCATTTTATTGGGTCCCGGGCCACTGTGTACACCCCAAAAGAAGGAATGTACTGTGGTAATTACACCTTGACGAGAAGGAGGCACGTAGCCAGGATCTTGTTTTAGGGGGGGGGGGGGCGCCCATGACAAAGTGCTTTATGAGGGGGAGGGGGGAGAGACGACCCCAGCAAAATGGAAAATTTCGGGGGGGGGGGCGCGCCTTATGCCCCCCCCCCCCCGGCTACATGTCTGACGAGAAGGGGTATTGTAGTTTTACATCTTTATAAAAAGGTGTAGTGCATTATCACACGTTTTAAGAAACGTGTTTAAAAGTCCCACATTATTAAAGGTGTGAGGTTTACATTTTTTTATAAGGTCTATTGCTACACTTATTAGGGGTTAGTTATTGGGCACCCCACTTACATGTATAAAGGTGTGAAAATGTTTAATTTGTATATACCTCTAACGGAAGAAAATCTCTTTCATGTGATTACATCGCGTGCCGATGAAACGATCTGTCAATGACACGTCGTTCGATGAACTGATTTGACCGCCAATGAGTGACGACTGCCAGTAAAATTTCGGAGAAATCATTCTGCCGGCTGCCGGGAGACTCTAACCTACCCAAGAATTATCCCGGTTCTTGTTTGTTTTCCAACATTTTGAATTGTATACCAGCTCATTAATACATCTTCGGATATTGCAGAAAAAGAAAAAAAACGATGGCAGCCGCAAAAACTTTGATAGCCCGGCTCACAGTCATGTGGGAGACCGACAGGTGCTCGTCAGTCGCCACCATGCCTTGAAAGTTACCGGTTCCAAAGAACCGGAGCGCGCAAAGAACTTGTGGTTCCATAGACGCGATTGTCCGCCGCCTCGAAGTCCGGGCGCCGAACGAAGCTCGTCGCAGAGTCAACGCACAACGGCTTCGATAGCCGGTACTGTCGCCGAAAGTCGTCGTCGGGGAGTTGAAAGGCGCCCCGGTGGTCTCAGTAGCGACGCCGACGGTGGCGGAAGATAAGCTCGGCCGCTGCGTACGGCACCGCCATGTTGACAAAGTTTAACTTCGCCTCGATCCTGAAGCGAAGATCTCGAGCTCAAACCACGGCTCTCGCAAAGTTCGGACACGTCACTTTGACGTCAGCGACAACTTCGACAAACGAGGTTTCTTTTACACAAACTTCGGAGGGATTTTGAGCGTCAGTAGGTCGCTTAGGGACAATCTGTAAAGCATTAATATTAGCTTGGCGTAGGGATGTAGGGACAAATGGGAGCTACGTCAACGGCGAAGCCGTTCAATCAGCGGGCTCCTCGCGCCCCCGCACGCGCCGCACGTGCGCCTCGATGAACTTTGCTATTCTGCCTCTCTCAAAGAAATGAGCGTTCGAATGATTGACACCTCGCTCGGCGCGACGTCAACGTCGCGAGAGTCCAATTAGCGCGTTCCGCAAACTTCGGGCACAAAGTTGTGCTTGACGAGTTTAGCGACCCTAGTGTGGCTGTCTTCACTAAAAAAATCAGCAATACTTTTGCATTGGACAGCGATATAAAAATAATTACAATAATTGATATGTAAACTTTTGGCGAGCTATTTTTGTAGCGTGAGCTACACTGGCCGAGGTTGAGCAGTTTCGCGTGGCTCTCATAATGAGCCGTGCTCCGTGCTGCGCAAGCGCGAGGAGCAGTGACGTCACACGGCGCACAGCTGGCAGGGCGGAGCCGCCGTCGCCGCGGGCTCCGCCACCACCGCGCGCGCCTCGCCGGTCTGCGCAAGCGCGAGGAGCAGTGACGTCACACGGCGCACAGCTGGCGTGCCGGAGCAAGAAGCCGCCACCGCCGCGGGCTCCGCGCCACCGCGCGCGCTTCGCCGGTCTTCGCATTCGAGACGTCATAGCCGCGGCAGACGCACTGGCGCCGCCGCGTCCCCAGCTGTCCGCCTCCGTTGCGCAGTAGCCAAGTCTGACGCTGCACCGGAGCTGCTTGATAGCGCCTCTCATTTTGTGCGCATAAGCTCACGCTACGTATATCCTGACATAGACGAGGCTAAGCCACCGGTAATTTTTCTCAATATTTTGCCACCAAAGGGAGAGGCACAACGGCGCATGCACGTTGGAACTCCTGCAAGAACGACGGTCTCTTCCCGCTATGCTTGGATAGAAAATGGCGTACCATTGCGATTCTCACGATTCCCAGCGACCTCCGCGCTTCCCGTGCCCCGTTGTTGGGCAGCACCATGAGTTGCGGAGTGAATTTCACGACAGTATGAAATGCAGGACATTTTGAAGATTTTGGAATTTCTCGCGGGACGCGGGACACGAGCCGTCAATGCCGGACAGTCCCGCGAGTCGCGGGACGGGTGGTCACCCTAGTTTCGGTAGCGAGTTCCTCTCCGCGCGAAGAGAGGACGACCTGGAGTTGCAAGCTTCAGCCATATTTGACTTTGGGGCCTGGGCATTATGGCTGAATCCCGCAACAGTGGTCTAAACGAGAGGAATGGTAATGTGGTAAGTGCAAGAAAGGATCCAGCATGAACCCTGTTTGGTTACGATAAATTGAATAAAACAGTTTAAAGATGCACTGACACCCCAAAGGTCGCATTTTTTTATTGTCTGAAACGATGCACGTTGTCATCATAGACACGCAAAAAAAACGCATCCGAAAAAATTATTTGCGCGCGCGCTTTTTATTTTTGGCGTTTTTTCTTCCGCTGATTGCCTCCTCGCTTCTTTTGATCGGTGACGTCAAAAATCACGAAATTTAGAAGCATTGTAGGCGACATTTTTATAAGTTAATAACGGCAATCGTAAAATATGTTTTTTTAACGCAAATGCGAACGCACTACGGCCCCTCTTTTGAAATACCGAAAATCAAATCCGGTGTGATGTCGCTTCCTGGATTTGTATCCTCCCTCGGAAAACTTGGCGGCGCTCGGGCAGAGGATGATCGGTGAGTCGGGGGAAGGAACGGGTTTTTTTCCCGGTCGGTCCGCCGGCGTTGCGTTCACTTCAAGGTATCCAGCCCACGTTTTTCATTTGTGCCGAGGAAGCGATCATACCTCGATCCAGGACAAACCGAGCAGCAACAGATTAAACGCGTTCAAGCGCACTGACACGAACCTGGCAGACCGGATCCCACACGGGTCACGCATACTCTAATATCGGTCTCACGTATGCTCGATATGCTTCCTCTTTAAGCTCTTTGCTCACATGTTTTAAGTTCCGCTGTAGCTAAGACACCTGCCTTCCTAAACCACACTGTTCATTTGTGCTGTCCATGGTTTGATTGTTGAAGGAGTACTGGCTTCTGACGTTTTCGTGAGAAGCTTACGTAAACACACTTAATAACACTCTAAAAATGAAAGCCGTTCACAACTCCCTGTAACGCCGGATTAGAGCGCAGCTCTTGAGGAGGAGGATGGAAGGGTACTGAGGTAAGGGTATACCCTCCTCCCTCCTACTCACCTCGTCATCGTGCCTGCTACTCTCCACAGGGGCCACGTGACTCCAGGGGGTCATAGGACACCCCTGAGGTTACGTGACCTCAGGGGGGGGGGGGGGTCACGTGACCTCACGGTTACTCCGACGGCGACGCCGCTCAAGCCGGAAACGGGCGCCTAAGATCTGCGCTCTAAAAAGGGTGTAATGGGTACACCTACAGGGGGTGTAAGTGCTGCCACATATACTACGCCCATAAAGGTGTACAAGTACACTCCCCGAGACGAGGTGCATAAATACACCCTTTCTAAGGGTGCATACGTGCACACTCTTTTTACACTTTCAGCATTAGTGTGCACGGTTACACCCCATGTTAAGGTGTGTCACTACTCCTTCTTACACCCTCACTGTCGTTTCGGTGTGCAGGTACACCCCAATTGAAGGTGTACAAGTATTCCCTTCTCTACACCCACCAACAGGGTTATTCACCGTTGTTTACACGCACCCCGCCTCATAAGGAACAGAGATACACCCGCCAACAGAGTTTACTATTTCACCGTTTTTTACACCCACCCCGCTTATAGGGGACATAGATACACCTCATTTTATTTTGTACCATTACACCTCTTTGTGCACCCACCTTAAGGAAACCCGTAAAAAATGTACTCTCCCAGGTGTTGCAAAAAGGCAGGTAAACAGACACAATGAATTGTTTTCAAATCTAGAAGTTTATTAGACAGCCTATTCCGTAAACAAGTGGAAACTTGCAAGCAATCCGTGATATGTGAAGATGCACAACGAATCTGTTACACAACTGAGAAGATTGCTGAGCAAACAAGAACCGGGGTGATTCTTAGGTGGTGTCTATTCTCCCAGCAGCCGGCAGAATTATTTACCCGAAATTCTGCCAGCAATCGCCACTCGTTGGCGATACAATCACTTCATCGAACGACGTTTCATCGGCACGCGATGTTTCATTGACAGCTCAGATTAGCTTTCCTATTTCCAGCTTCTCTTTCTTTTTTTCTGTAATCAGCCGTTCCAGATTATATGCGCGAAGTGACATGTACGGGTGGCACAGGTGGGGTAAACGTTTTGCAATCAGCCGGCGCAGACTGTCGCCCCATGAAGCGACGTGAACGGGTGGGCTATAGGTCGGTGAACACGCGCCTCAGAGATAGACGCGCGACGAAATGTCCCCAGCGTGCATTTCCCGTAACCAGTGACGATGAAACGTTAGTATCGACGAAACGTGTCTACAAAACGTGTATCAACGAAAAGGTGTCCATGAAAGCGCGTTTTCACAAAACGCCGAAAGAATAAGAAAGCCAGTATTCTACCTGCAGTCATCACATGATTGTAACAGCTAATGGCAGGCGACTGCCGATAGAATTTCGGGGAAATTATTCTCCGCTGACTGCTAGGAAATAGATACCGCCTAATTTCAGAGGTAATCCGGAACAGAACGGTCAATTGCTGCAAAGGAGTAAGTAGCAGCGCACTTACGATGAAAATACCGGACTTGAAATGTGTAATCCGAGATATATGTCGACTGCAGAACAACCACACAAACACAAAAACGAAAAGAAAGGGGTCTGCGAAGATTCAACACGATGTGGCAGAAGCGGTAATTTGCCAAACCGAACACTAAACGCATCACATGAATTCCTTGGGCTTTTTTTTTTTGAAGAAATTGCTTGTTGTTAATACACGCGTAGGACTTTTTAAACACATGGTAGCCTTTTTGGTACACTCGAATACGTTGTCGCGGACAAAATCTCCGGCAGCCCCTTTGGTCGCAGCACAGCACACAAGAAACTAGGCCGGGGAGCATACATTGAGGGATCGGAAAGAGCTAGTACGTCATCCGTGAAATCTTTACCACATGATCACGCTACTGCCGTTACCTGCGCCCAGACAGCGGAGTCGAGGGATGAAAGAGCCTCCGGTTCATTGGTCCGGCGACTGCGCACCTTCTTCCATGCTTTAAGCTTAAGGAGAAAAAATCAGAGGAATAGGAAAACAGCAGCTCCTTCAATGCCAAAAGGGGCTGCCCTCGCAAAGGCTTAGCTTCAGGGTTATCCCAACAATGAACATAACGAGAGGATTTGTCCCTTATACCCTCTTGAAAGTTCTGACCCAAAGTTAATAGTGCAGTGGATGCTATCCGTGGCCTTGACCTTCAGGCAGGTGCCGTGCTTTGCCTCATCTCTAGCTTGGAGACTGTAGTCACGTGACCCTACCCGGAGACACGATTGGCCTGAAACAAGTATGGCGTCACTCTACTGTCAATACCGAGTGAACAGAACAGCTCCATACTTCCTAAGAAACTGCTCAGCCCAAAGGTGACCCCAAGGGGGAATCCAAGCACAGGCTTATCGGGGGCGCGTGGCTAGCGTGGCGGTGTGCTAAGCTGGGTGCACTGGTACACCTAGATGTTTTTAAGGGAGAGGAGGATGCTCATTGTCAGTGTACAAGTACACTGGCTGGACAACGGAGGGTGCATCTTTCAGGAAAGGGTGCATGTGCGCCTGATACACCCGACTACACCCTTTTTCTTAGAGTGAACGTTCAAATTCGTTTCATCTGACACTTTAGTGTATAAGGCACTATCGTAGTTTGTTCGCGCTGATCGTCATAATTTGTTTATTGACGTTTGACCATTGTATATTCACGTCTGCAAGTGTTATTGCGCATATGTTAGCAGTCCTTTTTTTTTAAACCGCTGCGGAGCATATTTATCTTAATTACTTTTCGGTTTTTGCATAGTCAGCAGTGAAAAAGTCCTTCAGCATCTTGTGCTATTCAGCGGTCTTGTCTTTTAATGCGTCAACATTCGAACGATCATTTTGACGAAAACCCGGCGTTTTTTTCGTCTGTCAGTGCCAGGGAGAGAGGAGATTGGAGGAGGAGGGGAGTTTGACGCGTGCGACGCGTCCCATTGGTCCGAAGCGCTGACGACAGCACGCGTCAACCTCTCACTCTCTCCCCGACGCTGACAAACTGACAGACAATCGCCGGATTTACGTCAGAACGACCCCTTTCGTTTTCGGCAAAGTGACGCGCACAGCTGGCGCGGAGCCTGAGAGGAGGAGACGCCGCGCAAGCTGCAACATCTCAGTGATAACAAAACCACGGTGATGAATGAGATGGCTTAATCTGAGAAGACCAACGCGTGGACACAGGTTGCAACGAGTGCTGCGTCAGCGCTCGGCTTTCGAGTCAAGTTTGAGCAGAACGTTGACGCAATCGTCGTGTTCAATCGGTGCCCAGCGCTGGCCTTTTCTGATTCCGCCAGCTTCATTCAGCACTATACGGCTTTGTTATCTAGGGATGTGTTGCGCCGCGGCGCGGTGGAGTGCGGTCGTGCTCAGTTGCCGATTTGCCGTCGCCAGTTGTTCTTCGCTCCGGGTTTCCGTAGGAGCGGTGCGTGGGCTGTGATGTGTGTAGTTAAAACGATGGATGCGGTTCCCTCCACAAGTGATAGGGATGCAATTCTTTCCACGAGTGATATGGATGACCGTATCCAAGGGTCTCGACGTACTCTGACAGACACAGTACAAAATAGAGGTGAAAGAAACATTACAGGAATATCTATTAGTGGATTCTTAGGAAATCCGCTAGCATGACCCATGGGTCATGCCACACGCGTCTTTGGGACGCTAACACTGTCCTCGTAACGAGAGCAAACAGAGGCAGCACAAAATAGACGAAACAAAAGGAAAAGCCATAAGAAAAACGTGAAGGGGTCAGCGTTTGCTTTTTCCGAAGGGGGACATATGTGGCGATTTCCAAGTGACATGATAACGCATTCCCGAAGAACCCTCAATGGATCTTCCGGTACTTTTTTTGTTTCAGGTCGAGGATGGTGCACTTGGACGTTATCTGTGCCCGGCAGCACCTGAAGTCCTACCTCCATCAAAGAAGAGGAATTCTGAAAGACCCTGAAAAAAGTATCCTTCGAGCAAAACAGTAATAATATGTGAGTAATTTTTATTTTACCTCCTATTGTAGCGTGTTTTTTTTTCTTTTTACTCCGTGTAGCGTTAATTTTGATTTCCTTCGTATTTCTCTTCTCATTACCCTTTTGCCCTAG
>JAZHYW010064383.1:0-12118 GCA_037355805.1 Ixodes ricinus
GGAAGTAGCGCCATCAAGTGAGACAAACCGAGCAGGATGCCCTAGTTTAAAAAATGAGGAAAAAAAGGAAGAAAGTGAAGCAAGCCAGGTTTGACTGATCCTAGCCTGTCGTTGAGGGTGAAGTGTTTTGCTAAATGCAGTTGGTATCCAGTGGTTGAATGCGTCTCGTCTCGTCCTACTTACATTGGTATGCGTTGGTTTGTCTAGCTGGTGTCTCCCAAAATAAATTTGCAGGTACGCTTTGGGCATTTGCTTGTACTGGGATCCCACAAAGGGAGGCACTTTGAGAAGCTGATGCAATAGTCGGTACTTCTGAGTCATCAAGTAGCAGAACCATTCCTTCGCTGTAAAAACAATGTCTCATGTGCAGGGCGCGCCATGCCAGTGTCTCTGCTTCAGCAGACAGATTTCAGTGGGTTTTGTTGCCGCAACCGCTTGTACTCTTGCACGGGCGTTAGAAGCACTGGGACACCTGTCGTCCTCTGTCGACGATGTTGCACTAAAGCAAACGAGTCCTCTCCGGCTTCCGCTTCTTCCATTTTTTTCGGAGTGGCCAGTCATCGGATATCTCATCATCATCGCCGTCTCCCTCACGTCGTTCAGTTTGGGGGCTTATTTGTGTCTCATTATTAGGTATGGTCTCATTCAGTAATATCCGAGGTTGGGCTAACGGATGTCATCGGCACAGAACATACCAGGTGTAGCCCTTTAAGGTTAAGGTTGACTTGAATATGCGTCTTAAATTATGCGTATCGGAAACTTCAACAGAGAAGAAAAATGGCGACCTAGTTAGATAGGATTCTTCTTCCTCCTGCCCCAGGACCCAAAGGACAAGCGCTACTTACAATTGACGTTTACTAACCGACACACAAGGGACGACAAAAGAAATGAAGCAAATTAGTAAAAGCAAAGAAAAGATACAAAAAAGTAGAATGAAAAATATATTCATGGGTGAAATAAAAGATGCAGAAACAAATTAAATAAAACAAATATAATATAAAATTAAAATAAATGAAAGACACATGGAAGGCGTTTATAAATCTCTGTAACGCGAAATTAAAGGAGGTTCGACGATTTTAAGATGAAAACAATTTGCATGTCGTCATTTTTACGTTGTTATGTCCTGAGAACAGGGAAAACATCTCCTTCACTAGAAAATGTTGCGATTCCGCTGCACTAATCCCAAAGCAAAGTCGAGCTTATTCTCCCATCTGCAGCCGCGGTGGCAGCCAGAGGAACTACGGCGAAAAGCTTGCGTGACCTCGCTCAGCTCCAAGCTGCAGCATAACGCCCGCTAATGTCAGCAGAGAGGAGAGGAAGCGTCCTCCGAGAGAGCACACGGGAACCTACACGGCACCCCGAATTGCGTCATTAGAGTGCGACCAGGGTGTGACCCTGAAGACTGGAGCGAGTTGAGGGTGCCAGAAATGCCAATATTTATCTTCTTTTTTTTACACAACTAGGACACGCAGGCAGAAATCGGTTTTCTGTCCTTTACTTTAGAAGTGCCAGAGGGCAGCTTCGGTTCGACCGGTCTGGAAAAGTGGAGCTCTTGAGGAAGAGAAGGGAGAGTATGTCCTCCTCCCTCCTTCTCCTCCCTCCTTCCTCTGTGCCTTCCCTCCTCCTCCTGCGAACCCTCCCATCCTTCTCTCTACCCTCCTCGCTCCTCGTCTCATACCCTCTCCTCCTCCGCCATTCCCCACTTCGCAATTTAGCTGAAAAATTGACGCAACGTGACTCAAGAGCATTTCCAACACCCGGCTAAATTTAGCGGGAATTGAACTGCTGTTGAGGTCGCGTGACGTCAATTTTCCCGCTAACATAGTGGAGACACTGAATTTGGGTCCATAGGTGACGTGACACCAAGTCATGTGACGTCATTTTTCCCACTAAATTCAGCGGGGAAACTGAATTGGTGTTGAGGTCACGTGGCGTCACTTTTCGCACAAATTTAGAGCGGTTAAGCCGATCGCCGATGCCGATCCGACGCCGCGAAACGCGGAGACGGGCTCTAAGGCCCGCTTCAGACGGAGCAATTTCACCCAGCAACTTACCGCTGCAACACGAGCAACACGTACCATCCGCGTTCACACGCAGCAACTTTTGAGCTGCATATAGGGATGGATAAATAGTAATGGTGCGACCTTCATTATTGGGCGGTATCTTGCGCCACCTAGCTGAAAACGTTTTTTCACGTCCCAATGTTGCTGGGTGCGCAACCCCGTTACCAGCGATCTCATTAGTTTAATCATCAACGTCTTTAAAAACTCAATTATTTTGTATTATTTAGCCCGTTTGTACAAAAATTAATCGAATAAAAACTACTTCTATTTTTCTGATTGTATAAAATGCTGTAATATGCTTAAAACAAAACAAAACATATCTAGGCATTCAATCGGCAGTGACATCTTCACGTAGTCTGCTTCGAACGTTTCCCGCGTAAAAGACTTTCGTTCGCTCGCTTCTTTTCGCCGATCCCCATTCCAACAGTTGTGATCATGGCTCAAAGTAAGAAAAAAAAAGGCAGCAGCTGCACTCCTGATTGCTCTTCTTCACGAGGCAAACTCGAGGAAGACGCGAGTGTGGGTGAGGGAATTTATCCGTCGCCGAGCAGAGTTTGGTGCCCACGGCTGCTTGGTGCGCGATTTACTCCGCGACGACTTGGAGTATCGCCGCTATATGCGGATGGATTTGGACACGTTTAACGAGCTCGCAGATGGCATCCGTGAACATGTCACACGACAAGACACGCTGATGCGGCCGGCGATTACTGTCGAGGAGCAGCTGGACGTTACCCTACGCTTTTTGGCAACAGGTAGATATATCGCATTTTGAAGCTGTTCTGAAATTTGTTTATGCTTGGTGGTTTCAAAAAATTAGTGTTTTAGTTTGGGGCTCTGAAAAGCAAAAATTTGAATGTGTATCTCACTTCATATTCACCGTAAACAAAAATTGTTACTGCAATTATTATAGTTTTCAGTACATACTGAAAATCCTGCTTTGCTATAGACACATCCCCTGCAATCTCCTTTCTAGTCCATGTATCTTGCGTCCTATTAATCCCTTAGCTCACCTTTTTTGCAAAAAGAAAAAAAGAAAATGGCATGTTTTTGTTGGTCAAAGATTGCACAGCTACCCTCCAACTTTGGTGTAGAATACCTAAATTAATTAAGTATTGCAACAAATTTTTTTCAGGAGAGTCGTTCACCTCTTTGCATTACCAATACCGGATGGGAGTGAGCACTGTCCGGGAAAAGGTTATCAATGTGTGTTCTGCACTCTACCTCTTCCTACAACCGAGGTGAGTAGTTGTCTCATACACTGGCACATTGTAATAAATAAGACAGTATGGGGAAAACAATTGTATTAATTAGTTCCTCACTATAGTGCATATCCCAGTCTGGTTGAAAACAAACATGTTGGAGAACTGATATGTTGATATGTTGCCTGCTACTCTAGGGTTTCCAGGATTGAGGTTCCTTTTGAAGTTGTTCCTATTAGCTCGGACTATGTACATGTTTTATTTAAGCCAAACTAAATTGCAGTAGCATGATGTCTCCTACAAAGTGCCATCCGGAGGCCAAAGCCTACATTGAAAAGGTGGCTGGGTTGCCTCAGTCCATATCTGTCCTACTAACTGATGCAGTGCCCTCCACCTCCAAAATCCCTGCTCGTCCTTGCCGCTACCTGTACGCTGGAGCACTGATGCTCTCCAGCAATGTCCCCAGCCTATTTTTGGTTTAATGCAAGAACAAATAAATATATTTATATGTTCGCTAAATATGTATAATAAAACATCACTGGTCTTGCTGAAGATCTGCCTAGCCATAAGACATTTCGTGCTTTAATTAGAGGTATGGAATTGTGAAAGTTTATACTGTGAACCAAATATGAATATTTAAATTTAACTGTGAATCAAAATATATTTTTTTAAATAGGAATTTTTTTACATTTTAGGTGAACCCAGAATGGCTACTTTAAGAAATCCAACTAGAAATATTTGCTGGAGAGCATATATGCATAAGGACAAGGGAGGGTTTTATTACACAACTATGGATTTCACATACCTGTATTAAAAAGAAAAGGCCCTGATAAGATTACATGGTTATACCATAATACAACATGGCAAGCGAAGCATGACAGACTTATTTATGAGGAGTCTAACAGTAATTATAACCAAAGAAGGTTGACCAATAGTGAACAAAATGTGTGAGACCACCGAGTTAACTGAGATGCGCCAACACGTCAGCCGTTTCTCCTAGCACACCAGTGCAAAGCAGTGAAGCTTGATGCGCTTGCTCTGATGAAAAGCAGGGAACGCTGACGTCAGAGCATTGATTCGGTGCGGTACAGCTTTGACGCGAGAAACCTGACAATAGACTACTTCCATAAATCCCTGCATGCAACACGGTGCGCATTGCACTCTGGGAACTAGTTCGCCAGGGAGGAGAGAGGCATGGTTTCGGTTTCGATCGACACGTCGACAAAAGATTATACACAAAGCGTCGACTATGAACGGCCGTTATCTCATGTTTTCTGGTCCCGAGAGCGTCATTTGTGGTCTCTAAACTAACCTAAATGGCCAGACCTCGAAGCTTTAGCACAAGCCCAAGACGTATAGCTTGTCTTAACACATGCTTGTTGTATTTTCGTACTTGAGCCTTTCCGTTAGCGTTTCGAGGTACGTCGACGAGCCAGTGCTGGGAATCTCGACGCTGCGAAGCTCCACTCCATTTTTACAATTTTTGGGTTATGATCTGTTTAGTCGAAGTCGGCGACCCTGAATCACGAGATATAATTTGTTTTTCGGTAGTGTGTATAGTTTTGTAGATATCGCGAATCCAAGTATCGTTCCGGCGGCACGGCGAAACCGAAACTACCGGCTGAAGCAGCTTGGCAACACTGATATTAGTGGCGCGTCGCCGGCATGACCTAGTTCTCGTCCCGCGGTCCCGCGCTTCTGAGCCGACGCACCGACAATGTCGGCTCAGTCGCACGTGGAGTTTCAAAACAGAAGGTAAGTTGCACATTTTCTTTTTTTACCGCTTCACTTTGTTAATATGCACCAAATGGAGTAAGTTTTAGTGTGTATTTATAAATTTGCCGGCCGACAAGCGAATCCGACTGCTATAAATATGACGCGGTCAGTGCCGGCGCAGCGTGACTGTATTTGTTTCTTGCTCGCGGACCAAGAGAAAAAGAAATAATGGGAGATAGATGGACAGATGTATCCACAAGCGGTCTAAGTTGTTAAAGCTAAGCTGCCTTTATGTGCACGCTAGTTAGATCAGCCGCGACCTGCTGCGTCCGGCCGATCGTGCTGGAGCAGCCGGCGGACGGTACGCGAACAGCGACGGCACCGCATCGTTCTTCAAAGACGCATGTTTCGTGGAGAAACCCGCAACAGTCAGCAGCCGCAGATCCCGTGTGTAGGTGTCTGACGTAAAGTGCTGGGAGCAGAGCTTCGCGTTGGAGCTCGGAGTCGACGGTCTTCCGAATTCTATCAGGCGAACGGCACCGACCCACACCATGTGCCTCTTCCGGTCTCTTGGGAACTGGTGGAACCGCAGCTCCGGGTTGCGCACCGGATTGTAGGTGCAACCCACAGCACTACAAGTCGTGCTCGACATCGCCCAACGCGAGTCCGGCGAGTCTCTCCGGCTCCACGATACGCGCGTGAGCGAGCAGCACCGCTTCGCTCTCTTCCGCGCTGTTGCGGAAGCAATGCTGGAGTTAAATTAACTGCCTGGACGCTAATAAAAATAGGAGAACACAGGATAACGTGGTAAGCACCTCTTGCCGTCAGCAGAATCGCAGAATGCCACGGGAAACGAAGCGTCCGCGGCGTCCGTACGAGAGCGTAGGACTAGACCTACGTCATTGCCCAGTGTTGCTTCACTAGCTCGCCCGGTGCCAGCGTTGCTCACCCGCTTTCGGGCCGCTAACCGAGCCGGGAGAACATTTTTAATATTGGTTTTAATCGGTAACGCGGCGTCGGTTTGACGTGATATTTTGGGTATGACCGTATTTTGACCCCCTAAAGCGATATCAGTCATTTCGATAGGGTCGACTTTTTGAGTGGAGTTGCCCTTTAAGGATCTTGCTTGTGTACGAATCAACAAGCTGTATCAACCAATAAGTATATGCATACATCGAGCTCGCGCCTTTACATTAGTGTTGTTGATCAGGAAGTTTGTTTGTTTCGTGCATCCGTAGACGAAATATAACTTTTTGCAATTACTGTTTTTCTTAATACGCCTGAGTACGCAAAGTAAAACTCGGAGGCGCCATTGAAAAGCTCCATTTGAACACACTTCTCATCTCTTATCTGTACTTCTGTACTCCCCGCAGCACTGCACGAAGTGAAGACCCACCCGCTTGCATTCCACTAATATTCAACATCACGTTTGCGCATAAAGTTATCCTGCATACAGACCGTTTTAAGAAAGCAAAAGTCGAGCACTTGTGTGAGGAATGTCGCACCGTTCGCCGGAAGTGCGCCGGACGGGCATGAACCCTATGCGGTTCGCCAAAGGAACGAAATTATTCAAAGCGCATTTGACGGTGGCTAATGGCCATAATATTTGTTGTGTTTGCTTTCTTCCTGACTGAGTATGCCGAGATAATTTCAGACACACCGTTGAGGCACAGAGCTTGGGCGTCAGTAAAAGCTCATCCAAAAAGGCTTGGCGAGGAGTAGGGGACGCTTGTTAGGGCCTCCGTCGTAGCTAGCCGATCTCAGCGTTTGCAAAAACTTAATCTTCTACAAGCATAAAATTTGAGTGGGAGATATATGATGACACGAAGAAGACATCATAGTAACTTCTGTGCAGTAGTGAGGTTGAATTTATTGCGTTTCCTTAAAAGTTCATGCGCCAACGCTGGGCTCAACTATGATACTCCTGTGAGGATGCGGCTTGCTTTTTCGCCCAATGAAGTAACAAGAAGTGGACGTTTGGCAAACAAAATACGTGTAAGGCTCAAGGTGACCAAATTTCAGTTGTAGTTCACTGGTACTAGAGGTGATTATTGACATTGAGCTCAAAGATGCACTCATGGGGTGAGGTGACTAAGCCACGTCTTACTACGTTTGCATACGCACGCGCAATATCCGATGTTTCGGGAACCAGGGAAAGTTCCCCTGTCTTCGTTTTGTATCGCTCGAGAACGAGTGTATTGTACATTCGTAAAAAGTCAGATCATCGAAAATGCAAGCAGCGCGTTCGGTCGCGGCGTAATAGCATGAGATGAAGCTGCTCAGTCGAAACCGAAACTGAGTGGCCAACTAGTTCCCAGAGTGCACTGCGTGGTATTTCGCCGCGATGGGGCGCGTCGGTTTTGGAAGAAGTCTATTCTGAACGCAGTAATTTTCTAGTATTCCACAAACTCAAATAGTACATTGAACAGTTAAAATGTGCTGTGAATCGAATCTGACGACAAACACTATTCACAAATTAGTTGAATTTCGAAATATTCACGCATTTCTACTCTTAGTTTGTTATATTTTCATCCTAGATTCTCTTTTGCAAAATAGAGTACAATGAAGTAAACATTTAGCGGAATGCTTAATTTAATTAACCTAATTGACCTGAATACACCATAAAAACAAATTTGTCACCAGCACTAATGCACACTCAGTATTGTGATAGCTTATATAAAAATAGCTGTCTTCTTTTTTGCTTTTTTCTTTAGCTGCATGAAGTTTCCATCCTCTGCTGAAGAGTGGCTCCAGATTGCAGCGGGCTTCGAGCAGAGGTGGGAGTTTCCGAACTGCATTGGTGCGCTGGACGGAAAGCACATCCGGATCACGTGCCCGCAGGAGTCTGGGTCGTATTACTATAATTACAAAATGTATTATAGTATCGTCCTTATGGCACTTGTGGATGCGGATCTGAAGGTGAGTTCTTTGTCATGTGTGTATGTGTACATGAGCAATTGCAACAGCATTGGAGCAACTGGTGTTTAATAAAGCCCTATTTCTCTTAGGCCATCTATGTGCACGCTGGAGTAAATGGCAGGTGTAATGATGCCACCGCCTTCAGGTCCTCGAGTCTGTTCGAGAAACTTGCTGACCCCTCCTGCAACTTCCCACCTCCACAGCCATTACCTGGTAATTTGTTTTGTAAATGTTTCACAATTGTTCAATATTATGAGATTATTGTTAACACATGCATTTTGTATACACAGTAGCACTCACCTTGGGTGTTGGCATTATTAGAGAAGAGCAAAGACACAGGCTAGCTCATGAAATACAGCAACCACTTAAACCCAAGAACAAGGCCGAAAAAGGGGGCGAACCACAACTTTCTGGTGGTGTTGTTTGTCCCTTTCTGTCAACAACTGTGAAATTTTACATTGAAGTATTACAGAAGTTTGATAGTATGAATGGAAGCGCCAACACTAACACACTGTTCAATACCACTGCATTGCACTGCCGATGTGTGCTGCTACTTAAACATATTTTTCTCACTCAAGGCCGCACAAAAGCTGTCAATCACGTTATCGTGGCTGATGCAGCCTTCCAGTTGAGTGACCGGGTGATGCGCCCCTACGGGAGGGCACAGCTGCTCAAAGATGACAAGAACAAGAAAGAGAGGAGGGTATATAACGTGAGGTAAGTTTGCATGTAAAGATGTCAAGCTAAGTCATGCGAAACAAGAAAAGCGTTGCAAACTTCTTGGGGCCAGCAAAAAAAAAGGTTTCGAGAGCATGAATAACACCTGTGTTTGCATTTTTGTTTAAAAATGATTCTAAATGTTTTATATCTGCATTTCTAGGCACTGCACTGCACGTCATGTGGTCGAAAGTTTCTTTGGAATAATGGCATCGCGCTTTCGAGTGCTCCTGACGACCATCAACACGAGCCCGACCAACGCCAGCCTCATCACTTTGGCGTGTTGCCTCCTGAGTAACTTCATAAGAGTACGGACAGGATCTGACAGGGTTGTTGGAGCTGCAGCACAGCAACAGGCTGACGCACCAGAGGACAGCCTTGACAGGCTTCGACGCACAGGCACCAAGGCATCGGGGACCTCCTCCAGCCAACGGGACGAATTTAAGGAGTATTTCTCCAATGAGGGCAGGGTTGTGTGGCAGTACCAATGCCTCGACAAGCACTAGGTGTCGAGACTGCTATAGTCAGTGACAGGTGAAGAGTTCAGAAAAAGCTCCACCCACCTCTTTCCACGTTAGCAGAGCGAATGCTGGAGAGGGGTTGCCTTCTCTCCAGCGTTCACACTGCTGAAGTGGAAAGAGGTGGGAGCTTCCGCTTAACTCTCAACCTGCCGTCGACTACAGTGGTGACTGCCTCACATTATGAGGACCCTACCTAGTCACAGTAATGTTCTTTTGCCCCTAGAAATACTGAAGAGTGGAGTCGGCTGCCTATATAAAGATGTACTCATGACAAACTTTTAAACAAGATTTTTAAATAGTTGTGCTGGATGGATGGTGCTTTTATTTTCCACTTGTTTTTGACAGTGAACTTTATATCCAGGTTGTTTGACACCTAAAGACCTTTTTTATAATTGTGTTGATGGATATTTTTTATATATATTTTTAGTACCGTTTTGTGAATGCACCTTTATATACTTTTTTTCTGTACTAGTTGTGCTTTATGAATGCCTTTGTAAAACTCATTCCTACTATAATGCTTTACGGAAATGCAGTTTCTTTTTGTAAAATCTATAAAACAGGGCTATGCAAACATTGATGCCACAAGTTCAAATTCTGTCACGTGTAATGCATGCACTTAAAAAATAAACGTGAAACTCAGTAAACAGGTTTCACCTCATATAAGAAGTCTTTTTATTGGCTCATGATAATTGCCTACATGAAAAAACAAAAGTTCAACATGACAGGTACCACTCTTTCAACTATATTTGGCATTACTGGAGTACAAAAATACAAACGAAAGTACAGTGACATTCAAAACGAAAAAGGGACATTAATAGTGAGAATGTAAAATATCTAACGGTGAAGCTTGCAAATCGTCAGCCCGACACAAAAACTTGTTCTCTTAAAGATGCCTCGTGTTAATAATTGCATAAGGACACCAACATTTTTTTAGAACAATCTTTTCAAACCTCTTTCCTATGGCGTGAGTTCCACCACATCAGCAACTGAAGTGTGCATAACTACATTATGTTTTGCCTGTAGGACCATTTGCATAAGCTGTATCTTAAGGAAATCCCTGTCAAGAATCGGTAGCTGCTTCAGCTCCCGTGTGAGGGACGCAGAGAACAGGAAGTCCTCGTCTTCAAATAGGTTGTGGTCAGGCTGGTTCAACAAAGACAGAGCTTTCTCAAGGACAGCTTCATGGGCGCTTGTCCCTTGCCTCTTCTGCTTCTTTCCTTTCTTCAGCTGTGGCACTGGGGGATCGGGTTCCGTAAGAACCACGTCTTCCTCAGACTCGTCGGAGGCGTCTACGGACACAGGGCCAGGGATATTCCCCTGTAGGTGGTGACTGGCACCCGAGGTACTTGGCCGATCTAAAGTAGAAAAACCTCTCCTGGGGGTGTGCGAACCTTGAAGGAACAGCATGTCCTCAAAGAATTCCCACCTTGACTTGTAGAGGTCACCTGTGCCCTTCCCAGAAGCTCTGGAATTTTCAATTTTGCTGATTTCTTTAAAAAAATATGTCCTCAAGTTTCGGAATTTGGTATGTGCTTCTGATGCTGGAAAATAGAGAGTGTATCATACATTTAGACAGGTTATTGGTTCCTCAAAGAAAGGTTGAACAAAATAACTCACTAAAATGAACATTTTTCTTGGTAAGAGGCGTTTACAAAGTTGCTTTTTTTATAAGAACTGATGTAAAAAAAAACTTTAACCAAAGGAACTTAAGCTTGTTCCTTCAGAAAATTATGAACTGAAGCAGATAGCACTATGTGTTTGGATTGGTTACAATGCTACCTAATGTTATCTACTTTTAAAACAATCATTTGGCTCATATAAATCAGATGTGAAAACAAACCACAGCAGTTGTTAGACATATAAAAAACAATTGCTTTGCAACATCGAGCAGAGAAGTTAAGTTCAGAACTTGTCTTGGGCAACCATTTTATAAGGGCACTAGTTACAATACAATTTTTTTTATTTTATATATAACTTGTTCTGCACCATTTTTGTAACTAAATTAATTTGTAGGTATTTATGTTACAGTCCAGGAAGGATTTGGACTGTATGTTACAGTCCAGGAAGTATTGGCATTCATTCAGAACTAACAACTTACGTGTGCAACCGAGCATGTCAGCAATTTCTTGCAGCATGATGTCCCGCATGGTTCTGTTTTTGTAGTCTCTGTGTTTTACATTGTGCAAATTTTCATGACGTTGGAAGAATTCAATTAGCAGCCTCTGATTCTCAATGGTCCACACATAACCACCCTGCAAGATAAATTACGAAAGGTAAAGATAAGTATGACATCTGGTGACACGAGCTGCTAATTATAGTGGATAGGTATAAAAAATTACAGTGAAATGTATAAAAAAAGAAGCAGAAGAAGTTTTGAAGTTTTTGTGTAGTCCGGTGCTATATATGTGTAGCAGCATCCACCAGAGGTTCTTTCTGCTTTCCGCCCACGCATTAAAAAATAACAAATTTCAATTTTTTTTTTTTTAATTTGCACCAAAGAAGTGAGAATGATAGGTGATTTACCTGAGACACGTTGCTGAAAAGTTTCACTCCACTCCGTTTGTACTTATTTGTACGATTTATTTTTTTACGCAGGGCGAGCGCTCGAGAAACCTCCATTGGGTTCATAACGCAATGTGCGCCCAATTCCCCAAATAAAAAAAATAAAAAAAGATAAAAACTTCATAAAGCCCGCCTAAGGGTGAGCTTCAAACGTCTGCTCGAGTCTGTCAAACTTAAATCGCACGATATTGTCTCCTGTGCCGGGAAAACAAACTTTCTATATGCAGAGGCACACGCTCGAGCTCTCAGTGCGCGCAGAATGCACGATCGGTAAAAAAAGTACGATACTTTATTAACGCGCCGCAAGAAATAGAACAGCGTAATAAAAATAGGTACTTACCATTGCCATGCTGCCGTGAAAATAGCGAAAGAATGATGTCGAAGCGCCGGGGGATGTCAGTTTCCGGAGTTTGCGCACCTA
>JAZHYW010064387.1:0-17766 GCA_037355805.1 Ixodes ricinus
CAGAAAAAATACTTTAAGTACAAGTACATACTCAGAGAATGTACTTCAAGTAAAGTACAAGTTTTCTAAACCTACTTGAGGTAGTACTTTAAGTCCAATGAACTTAAAAGTATTTATCAACACTGAATTTCGGTACCAAGAGAAATGGTCCCGGGTACTAGTGCAATCCACTTATAACGATAATGAGAAAACCTCAAAATTCAATCGTTATAACCGATTATCGTTGTATCCAGACTAGAAACTAAGCATTTCTAGCCTGGAAACTAAAGAAACTGATCGTTACAAGCAGCACATCGTTATATGTGGTATCATTATAAGTGGATTGCACTGTAAGTCGTGCTTCAAAGCGTGGGAGCAGAGACAAAATTACGATGCCGCCACAACCTTATCATCGCTTGCGGCGACCGAGTCTGGACCCATGCTTCGTAGCTATGGGTCGAACGTTCGCTGAACCCGAGGTTCCGTGTCGAATCCCAGAACTTTTACGCAAATTCTGCAAAAGCAGTTACCAAACTTGACAACTAATTTCTTTTTTTTTTATGTTCTATCAAACATTTTTGGGGAATGTCTCTTAAAAAATCAAATACAACATATACATATAAATATTGACGTTGTGGTTGCTAAATCGATGTTCCAGGATAACACTATCAATATAGCTTGTGCGCATTTACTTGGGAAGTGTGCACCGACCTCTTTAAAAGACGGTCTTGGTACACAAGTTTGTATTTCCTAACTTCATCGGCTTTTCCACGTCTAGTTCACCACAAATGCAATGGCAATATCATAACCTAAAGGCTCGAGGGACCTTCGGTAACAATAATCTTGTAAGCACACAGATTCATGTAGTTGGCATCGGCATTGGCGTCGTGCAAGAGCGTGCATTCTATGTTTACAATGTTCGCCGTTGATAGCTTTTGTTCCTGCACACAGTGTGCTACGTCGATTTGCCGCTTGGCCTCGGGCTCTCGAGACCAAAAATCGACAACCACACGGACGGAGGCCGACAAACAAGCAGTGCTACAAGCATACGCTATCACCTAGTTTAAGTTTACACCCGTCGCATTTCCCCTCTCCATAGGTCCTTTTGGCATCGCACCTCGCAATGCCAAAACCGACTAAGGAATCTCCGCCAGATCCTAGCCGAATGTTCCATGTTCAACTCGTGCCCACACGACTGTCGCCTACGCCTACAGCCATGCCGGCCACCGCCTGCTGTGGGTGGCGGCACCCGTAGCGTCCCGCCACGGTGCCTGGAAAACAGTCTTCGACTGGTGTGTTTACCATAGCAAAAAATGCGGTCTCTCGATTTACGCCTGATGAAGTCGTAGAAGTGTCATGCTGTCGATGGCCGCAATCCTTGCGGTGTCACTGTAATGGCGGTGTATGTGGCAGATGCCCGCTCTGCTGCAGGTTACTCTCCAGGTTGACAGTCTACGGAAGCTTCGGCAGCCGGGAATTAGGATACCGCGATGACGGTCACACTCGCCTTTGCTCGTGCTTTTTGCTGGAACTTGTACCAACAACCGTTAGGATTGTGACATCCGATGGCATGACACTCCGGCTTTTGTGTGGTTATTTGTTGCCACTTGGCGACCACTTTGGATGCGTGGGCGGGACGCTAAACACACCGGTCAGAAGAACCGTCCTTGGCACCATAGTCCTGCCACCCGACGGGCAGGCGCACCCACCTTGATGTCTCTGTGTAGGACGTTGCGCTGGTGCAGGTAGGCCAGGGCCTGTAGCAACTGGCGCCCGTAGCGACGCACGACGGACTCCGGGAAGGGCCCGAACTGCGCCAGGTTGGCGGCCAGGCTGCCCCGGACACGAGCTCGAGGAAGAGGTTCACGGCGCCCTCGTGCTGCTGCACGCCGAGGAAGCCCACGATGTTGGGGTGCTTGAGGCTCTGCAGGATGTCCACCTCGAGCTGCACGGCCGAGAGCACCTCGGCCCCGGAGAGCTGGAACTGCTTGACGGCCACCAGCTCCCCGCCGGGCTTGCGCAGGCCGCACCAGACCAGGCCAAAGGCGCCCTTCCCTGAGTAGGGAGGAAGCCCCTGAGGGTGGACTCCCAACCTGACCGGGACGGGAGTACCGATGAGCTTGCCCTTGACCCAGGGGAAGGGGGCCCTGACGGGAATGCCGGGATGTCGTGCAGGCTCTTGGGCAGCGGGGGTACGGGAGGCCGGGGCTCGGCCCTGCGGGGCGGCTCCTCCTCTTGGGGCCGGGGCAGGGACAGACGGGGGCCCTCCTCGGCCCCCTCCTCGGGGGACAGCGAGGGCAGGTACACCCAGGAGGCCGACGAGAGGTGCGAGGAGGCGTCGTCCCAGCGTCACCCACGGGGGCAGCAGCTTGCTCATCAGGCCCCGGGCCGAGGGGCGCCCGGGCGGGGCCCGTTGGCCCGGCCGGGGAGGGAGCCCCTGGCGGGCTACCCGGGGCCCTCCTCGGGAGCCGCTTCCTGCCGGGGCGCTGCCGTCGCGTCGGCCGCGACGGGCTCTGGGCGCAGCTTGAGCCGGCTCAGGTGGTAGCTCTTGTTGGCGTGGTGGTGGGGCTTCTTGCGCCGGGACCCCACGGGCGCCTGCGCAGTGACTGGCGCCGCTCCTCGTCCCCAGACTCCGAGTCGGGCGCGTTGCGGGGCCGTACCCGGGCGTACGCGTCCCGGCCCGTCCCGACCGCCCGGGCACGGTCCGCCTCGGGCGCGGGGCTCTCTGCGCCGGCCTCCGGGGTGCAGTCGGCAACCTCGGCAACCCCCGGCCGGGCCCTCTCCCCGGTTTCCGGGCGGGAAGGCGCCTCGGGGGCCGGCTCGAGAGAAGAGTGGCAGGGCATGGTCCCGTGCCGGTGGTAGCTGTCCAGGCTGCCCTCGGGGCAGGCCCAGCGGTCCCGCACGAAGTGGGAGCCCCCGTGAGGGGACTTCTGGCGCCAGCCCGGGGCCCGGTAGCGCCGGAAGGCAGACGGGGCGGGGGGCCCGGCCTCCGGCTCGCTCGGCTCCCCGCTGCTCGAGCCCTCCTCCCGGGCCGTCGAGCTCCTGCGAGGGGATGCGCCGTCAGCCCGGAGCTCTGCCGGCGCTCTGCCGGCGCGACCTACCCGGGGAGCTCTGGTCGGCCGACGGGAGTCCCGGCTGGCCCGGCTGCTGGCGCTCTGCGGAGGCAAGCCGCCGCTGCAGGCACCCGCAAGAGACCCCCGTTGCATTCGCAGCAATAGACCGACCTCACTGAGCTTTCGGTATACGTACGGCAACGCCGTAACTTCAGTCCACGAAGGCATGATGCATCGAAGGAACTTTAGTCCATCTGCACATGCGACCACTTGACCATGTCAACGCGGGTCTGCACGAGCGGATCACTAGATGTCTTGTACCGTCTCGTGCCATCTCGTGCCTGGCACGTGCAAAAAGACTAGAGCTCCTTCGATGCCTCACCTCAACTGAAGTTTCGGCTAGCAGTGCGCAGGCACCGATCTTTTTTTATGTGGAGCGCAAATGCGTCCGCTTCTTGCACAGGGTTGCGATGATGTCAGAGCGCCAAGCTCATATTGGCTGATTGAAAAAAAATAGTGGGTAGACCTCGAGGCATCTAGCATTGAGGTCTACCCACTATCCATTCATTCAAAGCCAATCATAGCTCGGCATCGTTCTGACGTCACCGGAACCCCTGCGCAAGTAATGAATGACTTGCTCTCTGGATTGTCCTCTGAACTAGGTGTTACATGTTTCGTAATGGCTTCTGCGGCGTTCCGTCACACTTTCCTCAGGGATCCCAGCCCCCAAACACATTCCTCGTTAAAACTTAGAAGCTCGCCGAGCTAGGGCGAGGCTTGGCCCATAGGGTGCCTGGACCCAAGGACCGGAGAGGGAGCTTCCACCCACCCTGGTCGAGGGGACTGAGCCGGAGCTGGTCGGCCCGGTCGCAGAGGGCGCTCTCGACGGCCCTGCGCAGCACGCTGTACACGTCGGTGCTGCCTGCGCAGCACAGCGGGGACTTGCCGTCTTGGGCGAAGCTGAGCACATCCGCCCCCGCTCCAGCAGTAGCCGCACCGCCGCCGTCTTGCCTGCCGACGCCTGCGGGGGAGGGTTCAATGGCCGCTCAGACCGGAAAGCAAAGGCGGCACCGCCCGCGACGCTTGCCGGCAGGGTCCTCAAGCGTTCCGGCTGATGCGCCGCTTAGCGGCGATCAGTGCGCGAAGGGAGGAAACGGAAGACGGCACCTGCGCTATGGTGCCTGGAATGCGTCTCCAGACTGGTGTGCTTGCTGCGTCCCAAAACGTGGTTCCTCGATTTTCACCTGGCGCCGCCTTAGAAGTATCATGCTGTTGCCGGTTGCGATCCTGGCGGTGTCCCAGCAGTGGCAGTAAATGTGGCAGACACCTGTTCTGCAGCAGGTCACTTCCAGTTTGACAGCGCTACGGAGACTTAAGCCGGCAGGAGCTGGGACGCCGTGATGACAGCAACACCCGCATTCTCTCGTGCTTCTTCAAAAGCTTCTATTCCCACTGAATATGAGAAAGGGACAAAGGGACGGACAACAACGACAAGCGACAACTTCCAAATAGCAACAAACATTTATGAACCCGAAGTCTGTTTATATAGGGGTAGAGAACAGGGGGTTGGGATTGAAATCAGAAGAAGGAAACATCCAGAACGGTGATGCATCCTAGAAGGTTGGGTCACCTCCTTTCCTTTCCCTCTTCTGGTTTAGCCTCCCCTGTTCTCTTCCCCTATGTGAATTCGAGATGTAACATAATCTTAATGCTAGTTGGCGTGGTCACTTGTCATTGCTGTCCGTTCTTTGTCCCTTCCTCATATTCAATACCTGTCGTATGCTTGTCCTTTACGTTTCTATCCCCCTAAGCCGCCAAAATCATCATTCTGACAGCATGACACTCCGTCTTTTCAACATCATTTGCTGCCACTTTGGAACCACTTTTGATGCATGGGTGGGATTGGACTCTGTCCGTAACTCCAGCCCTGCCGCTCGCCCTCCCGCGGACGAGCGGAGAACTAGAGGAGCGAGGGACGGCAGCGGCGGCGGCGGCGCGGGAAAAGTGGCAGGGACTGCCGGTCTTGATGCGTGAAGCCGTTTTAACGAAAAAAGTGAGCGCGTTAAAATAGGAATTCTTGAGCTCCGCCTTGCAACAGTGTTGCACGAAGGACCGGGATGTGTGATTTCATTAGGGACTTTTCATATATCGCATACGCTACGGATTTCTGGTCTTGTGCACGACCGCCAGCTCGATCTGTGCTTAACGTGACGGCAAACACTCCCGCTAGTAATGTAGAGCTCTAACGTACAGTCGACGAAAAGTCTATTCTTTGCCCTAAATAGGAGAAAACTGGTCGCGCAACGAATGTCGAGCAATACACGTCGGGAATGGGTTTGCGTTTTAAGGCCGTGTGAACAAGGCCATTCATTCCAAGCACTTTTAAAAGATAGAATACGTGTACTTGCTTTCAGGTAATTACAAAGGAAATAAAGCAATGCCTGAAGCATTTTAAGCGCGTCTGTGTTAGCCAGCCGTTTGTGACGACAGCTTAGAACGGGCAGTTTTGGCGAGAGGGGCCGCAACGTTGCAAATAACACGGCACAAAAAAAGTGTTAGGTGTATTAAAATATTCATTTTTGATAGAACAATAACTAAAACCCCTAAACACGCCGATTATGGTAACACGCAGTTTGAGCACTACCGTGAGCACGGCGACGCTCCTGGCGCGCGCTGAAAATTGTGCTTTTAAAGGCCCTGCGCGAGCGGTTGTAATGCCACACCGCACGGTAGCCTGCGGTAATAAACTTTCTATCAATAACCATAGAGCAGTTTGATCACGTGTTGCAATACACTAAAACCGAGACGGTGAGCAACGAGTTGCGAACCTGTGACACGAAGACATCAATACTGTGAACGCTGCTGTTTCGAAGCTTGACGGTCATCGTGCGCGTGCTCACTTTTTAGAGCATTAATGGCCAGGTAATGCCTCAAACGCGATACCTTCATCACCCTCAAAAATATTCTGCCGCAAACAGTGAACGTGGCCGGTACGTAAAACGCGCTCGCCCACCACAAAGCTTCGTAAGTCGAGGTTTTTGCAACTTTTAAATATCACGCATGATCATTTTGCTAACGCGCATCAACATCTCCGTCACCTGTAATATGATCCTGCCCTAACCACTTCGCGTTTGCAGACAAATAAATCATTTTTAGCGCACCGACCAGCGTCAGCGAGCAGGCGCACGGAAATCCTGGAGAATCTATCCCCGTCTCTTCCGCCATCTTGGAACTACTGCCCCGCCACCTATAGGGCGTTGGAGTTGCGAATACACACCAGTCTGAGACACGTCCCAGGCGCCATACCTGCATTCCCCTTAATTAATCCCCCCAGAGTACAACCGCGAGTATGAAGGAGCCTGAGAGCGTGCATCTGGAAGCCGCGCAACACCTCGAGACTACGACCCGAGTCGGCACGAGCCCCGCCGGCGAGCGGACAGTTGGCAGTAACGAATCCCCCAAAGGGCACCGCGCAGACTCACAGCCAGGTGCAGGGGCGCGATGGCGCCCAGGCCCGTAGCACTTGGGTCGGCTCCTGCGTCCAGCAGTAGCTGCACCGCGTCCACGGAGCCCGCCTGGCCCGCAAAGTGCAGCGGAGAGAAGCCATGCTTGTCCTTGATGTCTGTGCAAGGAGGCGAGATGTGTGAGAATCCATCCCTCCGCCCTGGACAGGCTCGCGACACTGCGACACGTTCGAAGGAGGGTGGGCACCGACCGACTTTGGCACCGTTCTGCAGCAGGAGGGAAAGCACGGCGGCCGTGTGCTCGCAGCACGTGTGGGACGCGTAGTGCAGGGCCGTCCTCCCCTGACGGTCCTGGTGGTTCACGTCCCGGTGGATGAGGCTGCAACGAGGGGCGCGTCTCAGACAGGGGGTGAGGGTGAAGGGGAAGGGTTCCGCATATACAGGCTTGCATGGCACTCCTTACAAGTAATCAAATTAGTTGTAATCAATCACTTTTTGGAGTAATTTTGTAATCACTCCAATAAATTTATTAGGAAGTGATCATGGGAGTAAGTGATCTGATTACTTTTGAAGTAATAAAATTACTTGTAAGCATTACAATGTTTGTAGAATATTTTCCTACCAAGGAATCAGCTTGAACCAAGTCTCTGACAAGAGGATGGTTTACCAAGATTGGTGGATTAAGAAGATGAGCAGTTTATTAATTCGGTAGTCCAAATCCTATAGTGCGCAGTACAAAATACCCATAAGTCAACTCTTGTTAATTCAAACTCTCTTAATTCAAACTTGTAGATAATTCAAACTAACATGCAGGTCCCATCCTATGCGTCTCTCTGGGAGGAAACTCCTGGTAATTCAAACTTCGGTTTATTCAAACAAATTTTCGGCCCCCTCGAGTTTGAATTAACGAGATTCCACTGTATTCAAACCGACTAGAAAAATCTCTTTAGCTTTTCAAAATCTGAACTAATAAAAAAAAAAAAGTAACAGTTACTTCAATAACCTTCCTTCTCAAGTATTCTATTTGAATAATTTCTAACCAAGAGTAATTGTAATTAATTGCTTTTTTCGAGTAACATGTGCAAGGCTGTGCATACATGGCGTGGTCGAGCAGCACCCGGATGACGCCCAGGGGGTCGTAGGAGCGCAGCACGCCGGCCGAGGCCAGCTCCTGGAAGGTGGCCAGGTCCCGGCAGACGAGGACGAGCGGGGTGGAGCCCTCCCCGTTGGTGCAGTTCACGTCCAGGCCCCCCGAGCCCCGCTGGGAGAGCAGCTGCTGCACCTGGTCCCGCTGGCCGCTCCAGGCGGCCAGCAGCAGCCGCCGCTCATCCCCGCTCTCCCGCAGCAGGTAGTCCGGGAAGCCCAGCACCAGTTGCACCAGGGACCCCGGCAGGGAGTCCAGGCAGTTCTGGCCCGTGTAGCTGTGCAGCGTCGGGTCCGCCCCATGCTGCAGCAGCTCGCTCATGGCCTGCGAGAGAGGGCCGTCGGAGGGCTTCGCGCGGGTACTTGGAACGCGTCTCCGACCGTTTAGCGTCCGCCCATTCATTTAAAGCGGTCCCCAGGTAGCGACCAATGACGTCGCAGAAGTCGGAGTGTCATGCTGTCGGACGTCGCGATCCTGGCGATTCAGTGTGAAGTTCTCGAACAAAAGCGCGACAGAAAGCAAGTGCCGCTGTCATCGCGGCGTCCCAGCTCCTGGCTGCCAAAGCTTCTGTGAACTGTCAAGCTGGAGAGCGACCTGTGGCAGAACGGGCGTCTGCTGCGACGCCGCCGGGACTGCGGCCAGCGACAGCGCGACACCAACGGGTGGAAATGGAGAGACCACTTTTTTGAAGGCGGTAAAGACAGCAGTCGGAGACGTGTTCCAGGTGAGTGCAGGCGTCCCCCCAAACTCACGTCGGGGTCTTGCACCAGGGACGCCACCATGAGGGCCGTGTTGCCCGTCGAGGGATCACGGGCGTTCACGTTCACCCGGTGCTTCTGCAGCAGGCGCCGGATCTTGCGGAAGTCTCCGTCCTGCGAGGAGGGGGCCGTCCGACCCCGGAGCGCCATGACCACGCTGCAGAAGGACTGCCTCTCTACGTTCCCGGCTTCTGCCAGATTTCGGTCGAGCGACGACTCGTCAGGAGGTTCGTGGCTGCCGAGCCCCGGACTTCAGTACCACCCAAAAGAACTTCTAAGGTGCCAGTGAAACTCGAAACTTGCAAAAATACTCCAAAAGCAGGGAGACGTCATAACTAAAATAAGTAAGCCAACTTTATGCAACAAAGAAAACAAATTCATTAAAAGTTTTACCTCCTATGCGGGACGCATCATCAGCAGGTTCCCACCTATCATCCCTCACTAAGGCCGTTGCGGAGAGGAAATCGAAGCAGTGTCCTATTGTCCACGGCCACAAATGAACAATTGGACACTTCCCAGCCGCAACGACCTTGGTGAGGGAGGAGAGGTGGGGACCATGGAAGCTGTTGGGAGTCTCGTTTGTCCACAAGGATGCATCAGCGTGCAACAAAAAAGTGGCCCTCTCCCCAAAGCTTATATAGATATTCGACATAGGTAGAACTTTGTTGAGATGGACAATTACATTTCCCTTGTACCTACTGATGATGTATCCCGCACGGGAGGCGGAACGTTTCATTGATTTGTTTTGTTTGTTGCATAAAGTTGCATACTTGCTTTACTTATAACTCGAAATTTGGCACGGCACCAGGAATAGCGAGCGCATAACCCCGCGAGCCATTCCGACCGTCGGGACGGAAGGCGTGCGAGGAAGACAGAAAGCGGATGAACATTATTCTGGTAACTTCCGGAATGGGAATGCGCGGCATCGACGTCGCTTCCATCCGCAGAGCCGATCACTGCCGTTTTGGCAGGCTTCGGGATCGTTTGAAATGCAGAGGTCTTGCCGCATCCCCGCACGCGGCGTGCAGCGGTGGGCTCACCCTGGCGGCGGACACGAGCCTCTGGTCGCCGTGTCCCCCTGAGCGGACAGGTGCGGGGGCCACGGGCGTTGCGGCGGCCGGGGCGGGCAGTGCTGCGGCGACGGCAGGGGCGCTGGCCCAGCGGGGGTTGCCCACGCAGCAGGCCCCTCGGGGCCTGCCACGGACGAGGGCGGGGGCGCGCTCATGGCCGGGCCCCATGTCCCGCCGGCCTCCTGCGCCAACAAGAGAGGAAGCCTCAGGGCCGGGATGTACTCTCGACAGGCCCCGGCCGTGCACGGTCAGGGCCAGAGCCACTGCATATGACAGAGTAATGACGTAGTGACACGACGGGGGGAAAGACCTGGATGCACAACGTCAAAAGTGCCAACTGTGATGTAATGCAAATGAGATGCACCGACAAGAAAGTTGGAAAAAGACAGCGACTTTACGGCGGAACATACGGTAATCGCACGCATATGCCGGATGTTCCCCCAACAACTAAAGTCACTTGAAAAAAACAAAAATGTTTCTGCTCTGCTTTGCAAATAAACTGCATCGGCAGTTAGGATGCTGCACGCTCCTGCTCACGCTTACACTGCCGTGTTTAAGTATAGCTGACTTGTGTCCCAACAAATTTTGTGGACAACGTCATGTGACACTTTCACGTCGCGAGAACACTAAATTGCCACTAAATCTAGTGGAAAATTTCTCTGCCAAGTTTGGCGGAAACATTGTGATATTATGTCAAAAGACATCATGGCATTCATGTGACGCAGCGACCTCACAATGTCATGACTCTGTGACTCTTGCTGAATTTGGTTGGCAACAACGTATGTACGGGAAACACATACGGGATCCGCCATGAAACCTTGCCTTTAACACTATCGGTGGAAACATTTGGCCGTCTCTTTGACATTGCCCAAAGGCGTTCAAATGCGCAGCACTTGTAGGGCCTCTTTTCTGTTTCCTTTTTTGTGGATGCAGTAAGGAAGCCGCGGAAGAACACACTGCAGAGGTTTTGTGAACGTATAAAGCCGTCGCAGTGTCCCGGGGTGTATTGTGAGGTTGCACTGGAGAACCCATAAAATTTAATAAATTTAAAGCAGTGCTCAAAAAGACAGGGACAAAGAGAAAAGCACACAGGACGAGCGCTGAACTATCAACTCGCTCGCCATACATTCTAGAGCGGACATGAAAACCTCATGAGCGAGCCCCAAGAATTCTACGCTTTCTGTATCAATGCTTGAAATAGAGACGACTCCATCAGGATTGTGATATCCAGCTCGGCAGACATCAGGTAGCAAATGTGAAGTGTTCATTAGCAAATTAATGACCTAAAATCCACTAATTGACTTTTGTATAGATGTGCATGAATATCAAATTTTTTATTGCGAAACCCATACGAAAGCTAAAGTTTGACAGAAAATCAAATTGGAATATTTTTAATAGGAATTTTAGAACCATATTTTCCAATAAATAAGTCACTGCAATTTTTCAAACATTTCTGTCAATGCCTCTTACAACGATGCTACACGCATGCATTTTTCTTTTCCTGTACGTATTAACTGGGCAAATTTGCCACAGAGGTTGTACTTCCTGTTCGATTCGTTCACGAAAATATTGAAGCTTGCTCCCTCTCCGCATTTGTTGCAATCATAATACAGATATGCGGGCGTTTCAATGCAGTTTTGTTGCGCCGACTCGTATAAATACCTTTCATGAAATCTTTCATATCAACCTTTTCATGAAAACAGTAATTTATATGGGGGTGATACTTATACAAAGGTGAAACTTATCAGTTGCAAACTGCGGTATTTTGCAAAATGATTTCTCACCTTTGATACAGATTGACCCGGAACATTGCACTGCTTCCGAGATAGGCCCACTTTTTCTTTTTTTTTATGTGAATAGTTTTAGGTGTTTTTTTTTTTCTGGCACTGTCCTTTAAAATAAGGTGGCCGAATGTGTTAGTGCAGCGCAGCTTTGAGCATGCGGAGCGAAAGCTCGCACTGCAGAACCAGGTTCAATCTCCACCCCTACCCGTTTCAGTCTGAATGAGCATGGTACCGGCGTGCAGCAATATATATCACTACTGTATGACACAACAAAATCACCTTTTATGCGTCGAAGTTATGATTATAACCAAAGGCTGACCCACAAGTTCGAGTGAAATTTCCGAGACCACCGAGTTAATCAAAACGCTTCGACACGTCAGCCGTTTCTCTCCTATATCACTCCAGTGCATAGCAGTGAAGCTTGACACTTGCGCACCGGTGCGAAGTGGTGAAGCTTGCTGCAAGACAGAAGAATTCTTTAAGGGGCACTACTACTGTAGGAGCACTAAATAGGATCCTGCGATTGTATGTTCCCGGTCATAACTGATTCTACGGGCCCTAAGCATCCTAAAAATCGAAATATTACAATCAAGCGACGCCGATTTCCCTATTAGAAACGTGATGAAAGGTCAGGACACACCACTTTTTGAGCGGATTTTTACGCTCAGAAAAGGCGGGGCATACTCCAGCAGCGATGTCAGCGTGGTGATGATGGGCGTTAGTCGGCCAGCCGCAAGCCGCTTCCCATCATTCGACGCGCCAGACGGCTGCTATGCTAACTGCAGTGTATTCTATGGAATATGTATGTTTCGAAGCGCAGCGTCTATGATGGCGTTCCACCATACTCTATGGAACACACAGTTCATAAACGAAAATCTTGATGGTGCTTCGAACAACAGAAGGCGGACTGAAGTGAGTGAGGGGGTACCCCTATCGCGGGAGTTCCACAACTGAGGTAATCTAGTAACGTTGCGCAGGAGTTACGGTGACGTCAGAACGAAGCCGAGCTCCGATTGGCTTTGATCGAAAGGATAGTGGGTAGACCTCACTGCTAGATGCCTTGAGGTCTACCCACTATTTTTTCTTTTAATCAGCCAATAAGTGCAGACGAACTTGCGCTCCGCATAGGTAGCCCAAACAGGAGCACTGGGGACATTTTGTCCCGAAAGGGGCACGTGTGACCGGGACACACGTGCCCCGATCACGCCCCTGCGCGAACCGTTGGCCGACATTCCGAGGCTTCTCGAAGGGGAATTCTCTCGCGACGGCAGCTTTCCCTTCGAGCAACCGTAGGAGGAGCGGCATGTTCGCGGCGGGAGGTCGGAGCCCGTGGCCCGCGAAGTGCCCCCGGAGTCTGCGCGAGCCCGCTCGACGACGTCCTACGCCCCGCAAAGTCCCCCGATCGCTCCGCACGTCCAGCCGTCGTGGGCGGCGCGCTTTCGCGTTCGTTTCCCACGGCCTCGTATTTACTTATATATACATATATACATGCGCCTAGAAGGTTCCGCCGTGACACAGTCTACCCGGAGACAAACCTTGAATTCGTCAGGCGCGTGGCTACCCGCTGCCGAGGCGCGGGTTCGATCGGCAGAAGCGTCGGCCTCGTGGCACTCTGCGAAGGCGCCGATGACCGGCGATCCCGCAACGACGACGGGGATCGAGAGCGCCGACCGATCGAATTCCGTCCGGGCTGGCTCGGCCTCCGGTGAGAAGGCCACCCGGACGGTGCGACCGGGGCTTCTCGGGGACCCCGGCCCACGCGGGTCCCCAGGAAACCCCGGGGGCCCTTCCCGTCGAGGTTTCGGGAGCAATCGATGGCAACACGGCAGAGCCAACAGCGACTCCGCCACTGCAGCGGCCGCCACATGGCCCGCAGGCCAATCGTCGTCCCCGGAACTCACCCTGAAGGATCCTCACGCAGCATCCATGCTGCCGGACCAGCACTGCGATCAGACACGCAGATCCCGGCACTACCGCACGGAACGAATGGAGGTCCTACGGAGCTGCACGGCCGCAGTAAGTAGCTGCCCTAACCTGTACGGAGGGAGTACGGACGTACGACGACCGACGACTACGGTCAAAGAGCCGACCGAGTCGACGGAGCACGGAGCCACAGAGTAGGCGGGGACTCCCAGCAGAGCACGGATACGCGGATACTTTTCACTTTTCCACGCTGCGCTGCTGGCGCCACGGTCATGGAGCGGCTATTAGCGGTAGTAAGCGGCAGTCGGATCGGTCGGATTTGTGGATTAGCGCGGCTGAATGCTCCAGAGGTGCACATACGGTTTGGCGCACATTGCACGCGCAAAACCACATTTTACACGCGTCGATTCTTGATCTGTATCCAAGCGTGCGAAGGCACAGGGACGCAGCAGTTCGGCGTGCCAAGAAAAGCATTGATCACGCCGCGAGACAGGCGAGAACTTAGCTTTCGAGCGGAGTTTTGCCTTTTTCTCTGCGGTACTGCGCTTTCGTAAAAATTTTCACGGGCTCTCAACGGCGAGGGTCATCCCTTACATGGGGTTTTAAAAACCTCTTCGGCTGAAGTGACGACGAACGAGTAGAAAACGGGTCTTTAGTGGCAAACTGCCGCCAGCCTCTGCAACGCTAGCGGAAACACGATTTTGCCGCATGTAAGCATGGCCGACCGGTGGCCGTCGCAACTCGCGCTATGCGGTGGCTAACCTCAGGCACTACACCAGCCGCGGGCGCTCGCAGCATGCTTTTTCCCATAGGAATACATTACCGGAAGTCAAATTTAGACTGCTTGCTGTCTGCTTCAAAATGCAACAGCACACTAGCGCCAGCTGAGCCTCTAGCGTTTATTGTAATAACTCTATGGCAGCGACCAAGCCGAGACTGGCTGAGATGCGCGATCAGTGGTTTTTGGCGTCAGCTACGGAGAGCCAGAGGTCCTCCTTGGTTTGAACGTTTCACCATTTTCACATTCTGCAACGTTACACCCACTTCGGTTGCACGTCGCGGAAGCTTTGTGGGAGTACAGAGCAGTGGAACCTCTTTTGCGAGGTGGCGCAAGCCGCCACCTTGTTAAAAAATTCAGCCATATTTTATTTATTTATTCATCTACCGCAAACGCCATTATTTTGACGGGGAAAAGGGGGAAAAGCAACGTTACGGACGTGAAAATAACAGGACGACAGCATGTGCCGATCACGTCCTGATGACGAGTCAAGGTTATCTCCGTCCCGACGCTGTTTGTTGCTTTGCTCATCCCGGGACTACCCGGCACCGTATGCGTTTCATCGCCCGTTCCCCATCAAAACACGGTACTTGGAAGACACGGGAAGCGTGACTTTTGTCGGGTGCCTTTCGATACTCGCGAAGCCCACAGCTGTCATGTCCCGTTCAACCGGGGTTATCGGTGGCCGGAGCAGACGACGGACGATTGCTCGCTCTCCCGCCAGGCGGGCGTGTAACAACAACAGCGCAAAGTCCGGATGAGGCAAGAGGTAGGCCCGACCGGCTGCTCCTGGGACGTCCTCGTAGCCGCAGGTCGCCAGCATGGAGCTCCGGAGCTACCAGCTAGCCATCTTCGCCACCATGTTCCTGGGCTACGCGTGCTACGCGTACAACCGCAAGAGCGTCTCCTTCGCCCTGCCCGAGCTGATGGCCGAGGGGCTTCGCAAGGACCAGGCCGGTGAGCGGAGCCCTTCAAGTCTCCTTGGCCCGCCGCACTCCGGGGACGACGCACTTTCCCGGGTCGGGTGACCGGAGGCGCGAGGCGCTCGCCGTCGCGCTACCGCCGCTCAGAAAGTCGTACGAAGCCCGCGCTTCAGCCAAAAAAAAAAAAAAAAAAGGGGCACACCAGTGTTGGCATACAGCGTGCCGGCCCTGTCGCTCGTCTCTTTTCCAGAAATAAGGCGGAACAAGCCTTCTGCCGGTCGCAGGGACGACGGCAATGCCGAGTCACAGCACACAAGCTTGTTCTCTGTGTGAACAGGACTTGTCAGTTCTGAAAGTAACCAGAAACATTCCCTAAGCCAACTGGTCGGTATTAATCCAGAATGGAGAGCCTAGATATAAAAGAGGGAGCAGCTCAAGCCGTGGAGAGCATTTGCAATTCAAGGCAGTTTGGTATATTTTAGCCCCATGTTCCAGGAGAAAAAAAGCCAGCCGTCGAATGGCCAAAATAAACATGCTTTTTGTGTAAGGCTCGTCAAAATATTAGCCGCCGGAGAAATGTCGAACCCTCTGTGTAATTAAGTCCTTATTCTTAACTCCTTTTGCTGCACACTCTGCCCATTGAAAAGCACAGCGAACAAACCGAAGTATGCATTTGATGTTCCCACACCACAGTCTCCTTCCACACAATTTGCGGCAAGAAGTTTGGTATTGCTGCCTGGTGGAATTTTTTCACAACCCAGAGTGAGCATATACTTCAACTTCCTCTGATGGTGCAAGCATGTGCAAAGCCAAGCTTCTATGCACTATGAAAATTAAATATAATTTGCATGGATAGCACGTGCACTACCCATAGTGAACAAAAGAGAAGCGCCCCTTGCAAGCTTCTCACCATGAATGAAGTCCATCTGCGATGGTCAACTGAATGTCAATAGGCGTGTACACGAACGCAGCGTCTGAAGCCAGCTACAGCCGTGCCATTTTCCGAAGGCCGTCTGCTACCAACACGGCAACACTAGCTTGGGCCCTGAGCTGGGCTTCCAAACAGACTGAGATGCGCGGTCACACCTGACTTCACTCGGGGAAGGTTTATTATAATCTCAGGCCCGAGCATGCACCAAGCCTTGTCGAAACCGCCAAAGGTTCACTAGGCAACTGCTTTCCACTCTCGGCGTCGACCACCACAATGGCACGTCTGACTTCGGCGAGCTTTGCTGCGTTCACGGTAGCAGACTACATTCGGAAGCTGGTGTCTGCTGTTGCTGGCTTCAGATGCTGCGTTTGCGCGTCCATCCATAATGAAGACGCTTCGTTGTTACGGTGACGCTGACCATAGCAGACGGACTTTATCGTGCAGAAGGGGAGACGGCAGGGTGGTGAGATCAGGTGCATACTTCGGCTCTTTTGCCGTTCTTTACAATGGGTGGGATGTGAATAAAAAGTGTTTAAAATAAGGACTTAATGCAGATGGCTGATTTTCTTCAGCACCTAATATTTTGACTAGCCTTACATGAAAAGTATGTCTTTAGCTCACAATTTGAATGGTTTCTCATACTGCAATATGGGGCTAAACTTCCAATGTGCCCAATTTTTTGCCTCTTGCACAGATTAATTGCAAGTACCGTAATATCCCAAGAGATAGCCCATCTAAAATTGAAAGCATATCGGGTAAAAATAAGGAGTGGAGCTAACTTTCGTGTGCAATAAAAAAAAAGTAAAAACAGTTCGTTTTAGATTTTGTGATCTACGAAACTTGCAATTGCATGGAGGGGCAATGGACCAAAGCCATCTGCCGTTCTCTGTCAGCAGTGATCGCTTATCTCCAGTCGTGGCTAAGTAACATTGTTTCTGCCGAGGTCACCATTGACCATGCCCTTGCAATTACTAAAAGTGGGCTATCTTACGGTGTTTTCAAAAAAATTGCAAATTGAGCCAAAAATAGGGTGCGGGTTATCTTTTGGGAATGGGGCACCTGTTGGGACATTGCGGTATGCATGCGTTGCATTGTCGCAGGGCAAGGAGGAAATCAAGCACTAAGGCAGATATGCTTACGCACGACTGATGTTTTTGACTCCTCCTTGCATCATTTGTATTGCAAATGTGGCCCACGAACCACGTAACCCCAATCTAGCAGTTGGAAACACTCTGCAATGTAGGCACACTCACCTAGAACCTACTAGAGAAAGTCACCGCAAGAAACATTTTTGCTGTTCCAAAACGGAGTGCAAGGCCGTCCCCAAAACAGCCCATTTCTGAAGGACGGCCGTTGCACGCCGAGAGTCGTGCAGCACACAGCGGGGAAGCTCCTTGTCTGCTCCACATGCCCCGCTCTGGCAGGCATGGTGCCTGGAACGCGTCTTCAACTGGTGTGTTTAGCGTCCGTCCATGCATCAAAAATGGTCCCGCAGTGGCAATGGATGATGTCACAAAGACTCGAGTGTCATGCTGTTGGATGTCCCAATCATGTTGGGCAATGACCTGCAGCAGAATAGGTGTTTGCCATATACGCCACTGCTCCTGTGACACCCCCAGGATCGCGGTGTCACAGTCGGAGATGCATTGCAGGCACCGTACCGTAAGGCAGCAAGGAGCGTGGGTCTGCTCCCACACAGCCTGGCCCGCCCTCTGCCACAGGGATGATCGTGAGCAGCCAGAACCTGGCGTACGCGGTGAGCAAGTTCCTGGGCGGGGTGCTGTCGGACCGGCTGAGTGCCCGGCTGCTCTTTTCGGCGGGGCTGGTGCTGAGTGGCCTGGCCACCCTGCTGTTTGGGGCCTGCCCCAACTCGGTAGCACTGTTCTCGGCCCTGTGGTTCCTCAACGGCCTAGCCCAGGGCTGCGGCTACAATACGTAACTGAACGGAAGTGCTGTTGG
>JAZHYW010064388.1:0-32161 GCA_037355805.1 Ixodes ricinus
TTGCCAAAACATTTATTTTGAGATATTCCTATTCAAAAAAGTTCAAATGAAAGAAGAGCTGAAATAAAATGAATTGCAGGGTTTCTCAGCATTTTTGGGGCAGAAATGCTCTGCCACTGATTGTGATCCAGCAACTTTATTGTATTCTGACTTCCTGATTACCCAGCGTGGACAAAGGACTAAGCCGTCATGCCTTTCATCTCTGAGAACTTTAATTATTTTTCGACGGCCGAAGATGCATGAAAGTCTTGCTGTTGCAGCGGTGAGTGCTCCACTCCACTCCATTACATGTGACTCAAGGTTAGTTTTTTTTTTTTTTAGCTGTTCTTGACAAAGTTTAATTGTGGAAAGCTCTGAGTTCTTGTAAACGAGGCTGCCTGGAAATATTTTCAGGCAGATTCAAGAAGCTCAAATTGGTTTCAGGTAGCATCAATATCAAGCACAGTTGATGGATGTTGTGACTTGTTAATGAAGATTTGTTCAACCCTGGCAGAATGGCAGCATTGACTTCCTCAAAACTATCCCCCGAGTTTGTTTGCACTAAACGAAATTTTGACCTCAACTGCGACAACAAAAAAGAAAAAAAAGAAAGATAAATTGGGACGTGAAATTAAGTCGGCATCGCTGGCGTTGCTCCACCCGACGTCTGCAGCATAGCTTTTTACTGCCACCGACATTGAATATTTAGCCAGTTCAATGAACCTAATCAAGTGATGTAATTGAACATGAGGTTCGACGAAAAAGACAGAAAAAGCCCGTCTCTGGTTTGAGAGCAAACAGACATGTACAGTCCGTGTCTGTTGTGTTTTCTATTCTACATAACTGCATTTTAAATCTTACAAGAATATTTTGTCAGCAAACTCCTCCGTTTAGTTAAGAGGTCTTTTGCAAACCTCATTTACCAACGCCAGATTAAGTGTATAGAAATCGCTGCAAAGCAGTTAGATTGTTTCTGGCTGTCCAAAGTCTCTTTTTTTATATATATACCGTATTTTCCGGACTATAGCCTGCGGACTTACATGTTTAAAAGTTTAAAATTCACCCGATGCGACTATCTACAGGTGCGGACTATGCAATGATTTGCTTTCCCTAGACGTTCACTCTGACAAGTCGTGAAGGATCATTATGAGTAACATACTATATTAATGTCGATTTATGTCCGATAAAGCTTCTTTGCGTATGCTTACACAGTAGGCATTTGTCAAAAGTGTGCCGTGTATGATCGTTCTCCGTTCGGACTCAGGCACTAAGTGCGACTACGCACGGCGCTGCAGATTAGTGTACCGGGTGCGACTATCTAAGCAAATACTTTATTTTGACCAAATTTCGCGATAGCGGGCGCGACTATGTCCAGAAATATGGCATGAATGGCATTCAAATGAAGGACTCTATGGTGTTTCAGCTTTTATTCTTCACTGTTAATCTGTACGCATCCTCAATGATGGATGCATCATAATTTAATGTCTCGTTATTTTGATTAGCATGACGTGATTCAGTTTTTTATAGTGTACGTAAAGAGTACCATTTCAAACTTTATTTTTTATTTTAGAAATATACATTATCTGTACAGTTGGTTGCTTACTTTTTTAATTTATTACATCCAACCGAACGTCACGTAAAATATCGTGGACGATGGGACGGTACAACTCGAGAAATAATTTTTTCAATATTAGAGACTGTGGTCTATTAAAAGCTGAATAATTAACTAACAACTAAAAGTAACCGTAATATCGAGACATTGGAGCACTGTTGAAAAGCAGCTTTTTATTTTGACATTTACTTTATAATTGTAAGATACATAGAAAGAAAGTTATGCAAGCCGTCAAAAATACACCAAAGCAGTCATGCACGGTGGGGTTGCACCTTAAACCGCAGTGACTGGGCCTCACGGTAAGGCAACAAACAGCTAGTCATCGTGGCTCAAATCTGAGGCTCAGGAAAAGGGTCTAATAAACCCCTTTCCCATGAAGTGCGCTATCAAAAGCGTTGCACATGGGCGAAACCCTCCCTAGGTCGTCTTTCTTTGGATTACTTTTTATTTCATTTATTGAAATAAGAATAATGTCAGACGATCAACTTTCATGGTGTTGGTTTAATAATGCAACGACTCCAAGCTTCCACTTTGCGCTTTACACCAACCATGACTCTTGCCCTTTGCAACTAATGATAAGCAGCCAGGGCCGACTTGCTAGAAACAGCGTCTTAGCTGAGACTGGGGAAAGAAAGCACTGCCAAAGCCAGCGCACGAGCTGAGCGGGACTCAAGCCGCGTCTCAAGACGCTCGCGCGCCCCACCCTTTGCAGTGCTTTCTTTCACTCAGTGTCAGCTGAGACGCTGTTCTAGCAAGCCGGTCCAGGATCACAACTCGTGAAGTTTCCTCGCGCTTCCCTTTCGTTTTTGGGAGTCCCCGCAATCAGTGTTGCGAAATAAAATCAAGCGAGATGCTCAGTGCTGCCCTGCCATGTTCTTCTATGACCGGGCTAGAGAGCGGTTTTCCCTATGGCCTTCACTCTCGCCTAGCAGCTAATGGGACTTTTTAGCCGCGTGGTTGTGCGACCGTATACCATGCCGTAAAGCCGCCTTTATCCTGCAGGAAAAGTGGCGCCATTCATTGTTGTGGAAATGCTCGAGACACGTGCCGCGCGCCACTTCTGGGAAGAACATGGCGTCGGAAACTGCTTTGCAGCTGTGCTGCGCTGTGCTGCCATAATCTTCCTAAGGGCTGCACGCTGCACGTGCCTCGTGCATCGGGCGTACCTTGCGCTACTTTTGAAACATGAAGCGGCTTTACCATGGCCAACACCGCCTGAGCCATCCTGAACAACTGTTCCCCGACCACTGCGATTGAAAATGTGTGCAATTATACTTGCTTGAAGTAACTGTAGTGAGCCGATTGAAATAAGTTTCGGCTTACGATAATTAAATGCTTGTCAATACAAACTCGTTTCTTGAGGAGACGAAGAAAAAGAGGTGTTCCGCATAAGTCCCTGCAGGCAGACGGCCTCATAACCTGTGGGTCTAATTACTCTAGAAACTTCTCCAACTCAACCCCGGAGCAAAGAGGACAACACGGTGAGGAGGAGGTGCCTCTCAGAAGGAATTAAAGCGCTGTAGGTGCGGTAGGGTTACAGCGACCCCTTCGAGCTCCCGCCGCATGGAGCAACTACTCCCCGTGCCGTAAGAGATTGCGCCTGTTCACTCTAGCCTAGAGTCTGCTCTAGTTCAGCTCTAGCCCGGCCATTGTTCTTCCAACTGCTGAACGAGGCAAGCGCATGTTCATTAGCACATTCGGCTTCAAACCTAAACACGTCAGGAGAATAACGCGGAGTGAAAACTTGCGCTGCAGAACCCAGGAATCATCGACTCAAACCACGCCGCCGCCCATTTCGATCTGGATGAGCATCGTACCGGCGTGCTAAATTTCTCACCCACGTCGGAGAAACTAGGTGCCTCTTAGGATAGTTTAACTTTCCACTGCCTAAACATCTAACAACAAATTACTTACGGTGTATTTGCACAAACGTTTTCTACACAGAAATAAGCAGACGTTATCGCGTTTCGAAGTCACGTGCGCCAGATCACGAATGCTTGCTAATCCCCGTACTACGCCACTTCGCCGAGAGCTGGGGATTGTCCCACCGTTCCGGCGAGAAAATAATATGGCGTCGAACGAAAATTCGATGTTGTGTATAAAAAGAATGGTGGAAGTTTGAAGTCGTCGCCTTCTTGCACCAACAGCGACAAGGTTGACAGTCTGATATTGGGATTAATTTTTCCTTCATTGACGTAAATAGGAGCACCGTCGGACTGTCAACTTCGACGTTGTTTGTTGAGAATGCAGCGACTTCAAGCATCCACCATGCTTTTCACAAACATCAACAAACTAATCGAACGCATCGTTCGACGCCATCTTCCTTTACATGCCGCCGCCATGTTTCGGAACATGCTGCCGCCATGTTCCGAAACCACGAATGGTGCAAACCTTGAACTACATATGATAGCAACGACGAAGTGGAATTTATTTCTCTTCACTCCAAGATAAATAAACAGGCATTTTTTTTAAGGTTCCAGCTTCCCAACCGCGCCGGTTCTGTTCTGTCCGCCATCGTGCAGGGATTCTTCAGCTTTCAACCTTACTCTACTCGTAGACAACTCGCGGAGAGTGTTATGTCTAAAACTCAGTGACTGGGCGTCACGGTGAGGCAAAAGAAAGCCAGTCATCGTGGCTCATATTTGGCACTCAGAAAAAGGGTAGAATAAACCGCTTTCCCGCGACGTGCGCTAAAGATAAGCCAAAAGATCAGCCCAAGATTCTCCGCAAAGAAATTCGTTGCAGCAGATTAGACTGCTTACGTATAGGAATGCGAAAGCGTTGTAGTTCTTTTGTGAAATATTTGAAATTTATGCTTTAGACATGCACTAAAGTTCTTTCTGCTGATTCGGTGTGACGCGTGGGAGGCAGCGCGCTCATTTTATACACTCACGATGGGGCACCACCTCCTCCCCCATTGGCTTCTGCCGTCATGTGAAACGATCAATGCACAATAAAAACACCTTTAGTCAACCAAATGGCTCCACGCACGTAAGAATATCGCATGCACTAGGTGTACAATTTTGCTAGTCCGGAACCGTGGACCCGCCGTGAGTCCGGGAAGTGTGCCCGTCTTGCACCCCGGAGGCCCGTGTTTGATTCCACCCTCACCGAAGTGTACTAAAGTTTTTTTCCAACGCAATTAATTTATTTTGTTTACAGGAACCTCCCTAGAAAATCTGACCTCAATCCAAAATTTTTTTTACGTATTTTGCTGCTTTGTGCATGTAGGCCGTTCTTGCTATCACCGCTCGGTCACGCCGCCGACGACGCCGGACTTTGGAGTAATGGGCAAATAATCTTTTCGCATTAAAAATCTTCTGACGAGGCCATCAGCCCCTTTTTGCAGTAGTCGACGGTGTGCATGACCAGTGTGATCATAAAAAGCAATTATGCAAAAATATTCAAGTTTTACATTACCTAAGCATATTAATCACAATACTTCATATCAACGTCATCAAAAGTTGCAGATAGAAATCATTCACATTGACATTATTGAGATAACATTCATTAACATACAATGCCAGCGTAATAAACAAAAAAATTAATTTAGAATTTATCAATTTTTGTCACATTCAAACAGAAAATATATATAAAGTCTCACGAAAGACATTAGTGTATTGTTCAACATCAACTTATCAGTAAAATTAAATATTAAAAAACAATAACCAAAGCATTAAGAAAACACTTCGAAATCTGTTACTGTTTCGCGGAATATTTTTTAAGTTTGGGACAGAGGGACTAACAAATACGATTTTACTCTATTTCTTAAACATGCGGATTCTTCTGCTTTGGTGTACTACCTCAAGAATATTGGGGTGGTTAATTATAAGGTAAGGTAATTGGTAATCAGGCTCATTCAAACTATCATCAAAATCAGTTTTATAGAGCGCCTCTCTGAACACCCGTCTTGAAAAACAAATTATGTTATTGTTTGTTTTATCATAAATCAAACTGCAGTCAAAGACTACAAGGTACACAAGCACAAACACGCATACTAACGGCGCATGGCCGTGGTCCATGGTTGACACTCGATTGGCGCCGAAGCGGTAATAACAAACAGAACTAAAAGACGTCGAGTTCTGTGACGTAGCGTTTTCTGCCTCTGCTTGATTGGCCTCATTGAACTGTTATATCGGCTGCGCTCTGACTTGCAACGAAAATGGACCCAAACGTTTATGTCCTGCAAAAGCTCTTTCGTTCATGAAATGCCGACAGGCCATGTTCTTATATACGTTCTTCATCGGCTTGATAACATTCTTCACTGATTGATTGAATGTGTTTTAATTCTTGAATAGTCTAAATTATAGCTACTGGCTCGCGAGCTGCCCAACGAAATCGCTTTGCCTTGACCCCGCAGAGCGGAGGCAAGTCTAGTATCAGAGGACAATCCTTTGCCCGACTTGGCACTCTCGCCTCTGGGTGGATGCAGCGCTATGCTCTGTTCGACCTTGCAGTGCTGTACCGCAGGAAAGGCTACAAGCGCGAGCTCTACGCTCTTCGGCATATCTGGCGGAAAGCGTCCCTCCGCAGCATGGGCAGCTGCCAACGCTATGAGCCGCGCTTCTAGCCTTCGCTGGTACAACATATTAGAGAGTTTTAGTAGAGCGTACGCTAAGGATTGCGGGCCTTGCGGGCGCGTGCTCAATCCACGCTCGAAGTGACGGCACGAGCTCCCGCCAGCAACGCAGTCCCTTGCGTATACGATCCACTATAAACTGTCTAGTGAACGAGGAGAGCGTTCTGGGCGAGCATAGCTGGGCTCCGCTTCTGTGGGGAACTGGGCACTGCTAGCATCACTGAACTACTGGCACGTTTGCTGGCAGTTGTGTCAGCGAGGAGCATCGCAGAGCGCTGAACGTGCATGGGCGTGCAGCAGAAAGGAGGAAATTAAGAGCAGAGGAGGAACATCCGTGGCCGCGAGCCTGTTTTCTGGCCACACGGATGAGTGCCGCCATCTAGTGGTTGAACTAATGGCTGTTCCAGATGGCCGCCATGGGACCGCCGCCTTAAGGGGATTCAACCGCTATTTATTTGTACCTCTTTCTCATAGATGGCGCAGAATTTTTTCCGGAACAAGCGAGTTGCATGCCTGCAGCTGCAGCATGCAGGTCGGGCGCTCGAGGTGGGCTTCCGGGCCACGGAGCTGTTCGCCGCCGATCTCGAGCTAGATCTTCTTCGGGCTTCCGCGTCCGCCGCTGCCGGAAACGGCCAACAGGCGGCGCGAATATACGAGCCAGTAGATACGTAGATCGCGCTTTCAAAACGGAGAATAAGCTCGTGATTTCCGAATGGATTCGAAGTTCCATCCACGTTCGAAATTATCGAAAGCACAGGGTGTGTAGCGTAGCTTATTTAGTGGCACTAGGTAGAACATGGCGTCTGAAATCTAGCTCGGTGCCGCTGTTCCGCCATTATCTTCCCTAGTGCCACCAAATAGGGTACACTTCAGAGTAACGGCACCGTAGAGTTATTACAATAAACGCTAGAGGCTCAGGTGGCGCTAGTGTGCTGTTGCAATTTTGAAGCAGACAGCAAGCAGTCAGAAATTGGACTTCGGTGATGCATTTCCATATGGGAAAAAGCGGAGTGCATTTTTTTCTCTGCGCTCGATTATGAGAGCAAATATCGCGAATAACTTGTACGTGCTAGGCACGACTGGAACATTTCTCTGCCACGCAGACAGAAATAATTGGCTAAGTAGTTACGGCAGTTTTCTTTCGAAATTCGTGGCATGAAAAACGGCGCTAAAACCGGCTGCGTACGTGTATTTTATGTGCCTGTCGGACTCTGTTAGCGTCGAACACGGCGTCGACGCTTTCCAGCGTAGGGGACATACGTGCGAAACGAACGAAGGACATGCGTGCGAAAAACCGAGAGAGACGGCAAGAACTTCGCAGTAACCACTGGATAAGTAACTCCTTGTGCTTGCGAGACGGTCAAAAATACAGTTGATGAAAGCCACGTAATGTAGCTCAGATTATGCAACAAATTAGTACTGCGATGATGCTTGTCTGCCGATGAATACGTAGAGATTCGTTCTGGGTTCAAGACATCACCCGCACGCTCCAAATCTTTGCAAATAGAGGGGAGCCAGAGAGCAGGTGAACCCGACAAAAAACAATGCCCGACATAGGAAATAATAAAAAGACATACCTTTCGTAGCTGCACGTGCTTTATTTTTTACGTTCGAATGTTTTTTTTTTTTCTTTTAACCGTACCCGTTAAGATGCGCACCACGACGGAGTCATTTTCATCCAATGACAGGACGGGCATATTAGCAATGTAGAGGCACCACCGGAATGCTGGCGAGCCTTTGAACACACTCTACATTCCTTTCGATCGTTAGTTTAGCTTAGAACCGTCGCTCGTTTTCCACATACCTTCCCGGCAACGGGGTTTGGGCCTGAACATGAGGCGGAAGCTAGCATCAGCTCAGTGGTAAGTAAAAATGCTGTAACTAAAGCAATTACACTTTCAACAATGCCAATAAAGGTACATACTATCCAGTTACAACCGATACGACAACAAAGTTATTCATGCTATTTTGCCGGCGAAGACGTTCAAAATTCACGCGCGTTTTTCCCATAGGAATGCACAGGGAGGCTGGAAATGTAGACCGCGGCGCTGTCTGCTTCAGTTTTACGCAACCGGAGAGTCCCGTAGACACTAGCGCCAGCCGAGCCTCTAGCGTTTATTGCTAATAACTCTATGGACGACACTCGTTCATATTGTGCCTCAATCATGGTTGCCAGTTATCTGAAAATTGATCTGAAATCACAAGAAACGCTTTTACACGTTCTCACAATACTTTAAACGCTATGCGACAGAGAAGAGCAATATTACGCATGGCTTCTTAACACCAAATCGAATGCTGAAGTCGCACTTTTGAATCATGACGATCGGCAGTTGCGTCTGCTCTGTACAAGCACCAAGATGTGGCGTCCATCGCAATATCGGGGAACAGAGTGTCGACCCTAAGCATAAGCTCATTTAGGGTTGAGTCCACACTTCTGTGCGGCGAGTCAAACGCAACAAGGATCAACCGTTTCCCACCCTTGAACTGTACCAATGAGTTGTCTCACTGAGGGCGGAGCGGCTCTGCTACTCGTCCGCAATCGCGCGCCAAGTGCACAGCAGCCGACCACATTAGCAACGGCATGGCTAGAAAGGAAACTTTTACGTCAATCTGCCTGTCAAAGGTGGAACCACTCAAATACACAAAGCCATGTTGCACTCGAGCTGTCCTTGTATATTGGCAAAGTTGAAGGCGCTGCCGGCAAGGCAGACTGAGTTCATTTGATAAAATTCACGCTTACAAGTACCGCCAACCATTGTGGAAACGCGCAAGATACGCGCCAGGAGCGGGTGCTCCGCTGCCATTCGCTTCGAAGGGCTACTCATTTCAGAACTGCGTCTGGGAGATCGCGGTTTGAGTAATAAAGTACACCAGCTCGACGCGTGGAGCGAAAGCTCGCGCTGCAGGAGCCAGGGATCCCGAGTCGGCCTCACCCCTGCCCGTTTCGGATCTCGGATGAGCATCGTACCGGTGTGCGGTCGTGTATCACTACTGCGTGGTGCACGTTAAAGACCCCAGGCTAGCGGTTGTACCGCACTGGCTAAATTGCTCATCTACAGCGAGTGACTCAGTCGCAACTTTAAATGGCAGACCAACTACAGGTTGTATAAATATCCCACAACCCTTCCCATTGGCCCTGTAAGTGATGACGTCACAACATGGCGTTTGGGTCCAAACAAACCGTTGCTAGGGACGTTGCTATGGACTAATGCATGGAGACTCCACATGAGGCTAGATTTTTGCTTACAAGTAAGTAAATAATTTTTTGTAAGCAACTCAACTTCTTGATATCTAATTATGAAGATGTTCTTTGTCGTCTCAGTGTCATATTGCAACGATGAAAGCCATTTCTGAAGTCTTACACCCGCTTTGCTTTGGTAGCAGACGACACGATAGATTTGCTGGCCTCTGTTGCAGCGGGCGTCTTCATTGAAATGCGTCGGTAAACAAGCGACAAAAACAAGTGGATTGCCGTGGCCGTAAAGGCCTCCGCAATGTGCGTTTTTTTTCCCGTGAACAACCCAGCTTAGTTACGAGGGGTGAAAATGCAGTAAAATCAAACCACGTCACGCAGATCAGTTACGACGACGACCTGAAGTGCATTACCGGCGTAGTGCAGGCCACGCATGAGAAACAAATCGTACGCCGTCGAGGTAAGTCGTTTGTTATTATTATTATTATTGTGGTTGTCAGGTTATTAAAGAATTGCATGTCTATCGCGATTTCGCAGTATTTTGCTTTTTTTCTCCCTTTGGTATACATCAAATTCCGTGGATGTGCTCTTTTGGTGAAGATCTTCATCGAACCCGCGATGCGAGTACAGTCTGTAATAGACTCACCTTATGTTTTTTATCCAGTTCTTTCGCGCTTTGGGGTCTTGCGGAAATCTGAAGAAACTGCAAGAATCTCTCCACGCGATGGTTACAAACCAGGTATACGAAGCACCTCGCATAGCGCGAGTCCGCAAACAAAATTTGGGATCTCAACCGTTCGCCTGAAGTGCTTTTCTTGCGGGTGCAATGCGATCTTTTAGCAGACGATCATCTCGATCGACGCCCGGACTTTCGATAAACCATATTTTGCATCGCACCCCACTATGAAATCTTAAGTGTGTGAAACTCATTATATTTCAAACAAATGCGATGTCAGAATATCGTCTTTATTCACACGATGCAAACGACGGCCCCACTTGGCCAGTCGGCGTGCGGCAGACGGCATACTTTGCATTCGTCGTCTGCTGCAGGCATCTTGAGGACCGAAGTTGCAGTCGTAAATATTTCAGAAACGAGCGATTACCGGCACACTTCTGTCGAAACATATATGACATTCAAGTTTTCTATATCTGTGATTTTTAGAAGTTTAAATCCTACTCCTGATTTTTGAATGGTCGGCTCGTAGCAAAACCGAGCCACATGTATTCGTCCATAACAACGACCCTAGCAACGGTTTGTTTGGACCCATGACGTCACACTTACGGAGTCAATTGAGTACTGCGCCGACAACTGCTTCCAAGGGCCGCTTCAGACACGGGCCTCGTGCACTGGCGCATTTGACGCTACTTGCAAGACAAACGCAAACACAGCGAAGTGCGTTTTAGTCCAGACCACCGTAATCCAGACAGATAAGGAGGGATTGCTGTATGAGCGCAATTAAGAAAAAAAGGATCGGTGGCCGATTGGGCTAGAGCACGCCAGCTCGGAGAACGTGAGCGAAAGCTCGTGCTGTATAATCCAGGATTCTGCTTCAATCCCACCCTGCCCGCTTCGATGTGGATGAGCATCGTACCGGCGTGCGGTCGTGTTTCACTGCTGCGTAATGCATGCTAAAAGACCCTAGGCTAGCGGTCGTACTGCACTGGCTAAATGGCTCATCTACAGCTGGGAGACAAGAAAGCCCGTTGCAAGGCAGGCAAAGTTCTAGGCTGTATAAACGTACGCTCGCCCCGGTTTGTTTCTAGACAGATAAGGTGGCACCGGTTCATTCCACCGTGTCACTTAGTAAGATCACTGCTGAAAGAGGTGCTCATAACGAGACAATAGCACTAGTGAACTCCTTGGCGTTATCTATGAAGTTTACTACTCAAAGTTTTTTAGAGGTTCATGTGATCTTGCCTAAAAAATAAGAAAGATGAATAAAAAAAGACACGTGGTTGTGTACCTTTGGTAGAAACGTATTTTCACTTGGGGGTGATGGCCCGCTGTTTGATTTTCTTATCAAATCCGCAAAATGGGGAGGCGATAAATTTACAAAAAAGTTGTTTTGACGTGCCAAATGCTAACGTCAGAATTTCAACTTGCATCTCAGAGTAAGCACCCGTGTCTTGGCTAGGACAAATATATTGTGATTGTTCAAGATAATGGGAAAACTCCTGATTCTTTTATTTGTTTATTTTTCGTAACTACCACAGCCACTAAACCAGGACTACAGAGGAATGACAATGTCTGAAATAATGTTTCATAAAATAAATGTTGTTCGAAATAACTTTTTTGGCCTTTTTTGCACCTTTGTTTATCAATTTTGTTTAATTTTGACTGAGTACATATTAGGGTATCTCTGTTCAACCAGTATCGCCATGATCTCAGGGTGCTCACGAGCCACGCTCCTGTAGCGTATGCAACCGTTTGACCACGCGCGCTAACATAGCACACACAAAATATAATAAACAAAAGTCTCGCCTTCAGAGCCTTATCAGGCCTTTCGCTGAGAGTCTCCTGACGTCTAGTTATACCTGCAACACGTGCTGGCCTCTGCAGTCATATAACTGTTGAAAAGAAGTCTATTTTTTTTTTTCTGTCTTATGTTCATTATTTAATTTTGATTACTTATATAGAAGTGATGACGCGTGCAGTTGCATGCACTTAGTAATGTTTTTTGACGAAAGTCTTGTTTTCTGTGCCCGTGTAGATAATTTACGCATCGCGGGAAGATTAAACTGTGAAAATGGGACGCACGCAGTTGGAATTAGGAGCGCAAATTTGAATGGGGAGGACGCTAACTCGATCAAAAGATAAAGCACGAGAGAAGAAACTTTTTTATGAGACGACGTCCACCTGAGCCTAACATTGTCAAACAGTAAGAATTCACTTCGGTATGGGTCTCATTTAGGATTTACTTATTTGAAAATGAATCTGTCAGCGGAAAATGGAACAAGTCTTTTTTTTTTGTTTTTTGGTTGCCGATGTTATTTTACTTCTATAGATGTCACTTGCATGTCCACAACGTTAGTTCGTATTTGTTTTGACGATATTATACCTAGGTGGACGTCAGCTGATCCACTGCACAATGGCCGGAACAACCGACATTGCGGAACGTCAGAATTCTCGAAACTTTGGGTGATAATCAGAAATGCTGCGAGCGGCACGCCGTGTTTGCGCCCTTGGCTAGAGCTCCCGCTGGTCGAGTACTGTTGCAGCTGACGGGCAATCGAACGCAAAGAGCTGACGCTTTTGTATCCGTAATTGTGCAGGGATTCCGTCAGCTTTGCAACAGAAGGTCAACATTTCGAAAAGGATCGACTGAGCAGCTTGCCAGAAGCGAAACTGTTCGCTAGTAGCTTGAGCGTTGCCATTGACTCCGGTTTTGTGTTCCTTCGCACTCCTCTACACTGGAGGAACACTTCTGCCGGACGTCCACTTCCGCTACCAAATGAGATGACATAATCAAGGAAGGAGAAGCCCAAAGATTATTCCGAGTGGATGATGGAAGAGAGACACAAATGTGTGTGGTTTGACACTTTTAGCCTAGTTTCATAGAGCGACAATTTGAAATAGCCAATACTATTAAGCCCCAAGCAAACGAGACTCAACCAATTTCTGCCCCTGCCCGATTTCGATCTGGATGAGCGTCGTACCGAGCGTGCGATCGTGTATTACTTCTCCGTGGAGCACGTTAAAGACCCCAGGCTAGCGGTTGGTACTGCACTGGCTATACTGCCCAATCTACAGCTGAGAGACAAGTCGCGAGTTGAGGGAGACTTAACTTCAAGCTGAACTAAGCACACACGGGAACGCCGATGAAGCACGCACACAAAGGTGATCTTTGACAAACTTGCTGTCTCTAGGTGCTTTTCTGAAGCCTTCGACGACTTACCGAGCGATTGTAAGCCTGCCGAAGATACATTCGCGTCCGTGATTCATTTGCTTGCGAGGCTTGTCGGTGTTGGTTGTTTCTATAAGTCACTTCTTGTTGGACTTGGGGCATGAGCATAGCGATCCCGCAACCGCCCATGAGCGGCCGTACAACCGGGGCTCGCACTATTATTTCGAAGCATGCTGTATCATCGTCGTCATCAGTAAGCTTTCATATTTCAAAAGTGAAAGGTCCTTCCGGTCCGATGCTCGGTGCCCTTAGTCCAGGAGCTCCGCTGGCCACCCAAGATTCAGCGGGCTCGCTCATCCAGTCGCTGCTGGTCACCGAGCGCTGTTTCCGGATAGCGGCCGCTCCCATGAGGCGAAAAGGCGGAGGAGGGAAGGGGGGTTGATACCGTCACCGGGGGGGGGGAGTGACAAAGTGGCGGAACCTAGGGTCGGTCACTAATCGGCACGTCTGTTACTCTTTTCGCAACGGTCGAAAATGTGCCGCCGACCAACGGAGCCATCAATTGTAATTCTGTTGTGCCGTTGTTTACACAGCAGGAAGTTAGTCAGCTCCGAGGACGTCGTGGTGTCTTCAGTTGGAGATGAAAGACAGTGCAGTAAACCGCGGCTTGTCCGGCGTCTTTAAGGTGCCTCACGCAATATTAGTGATACATGAGAGCACGCCGGTACGATGCTCATCCAGATTGCAATGGACAGAGGCGGTAGATTGAATCCACGATCATCAGTGAGCTTTACAGCGCTGAGCTTTCGCTACACGTTCTACCGATCCACAAGCAAACGAGACACTGCGACGGTCAACCCGAGCTCGAGAAAAAAAAAATAAGCAGCAATAGCAAGAAAATCTTCGGTTTTGAGACATTTAGTACGAGTGTCGCCATCTCGTTTAAGAAGTTGGAAATAAAATTATAAAGGGTGATTTTATTTACAAAACTTCGCAAATACAACACTCTTTTGCTTTCTCGTATTGGTCTTAAAATTAAGATCTAGAGGCACCCTCTAGTACGTATGGCCAAGCGTTGCTTGTCACGTTTGTCTTCTTCTAATACTTGCATTTTCAAAAATGCCTCAAAACGCTTGCTAAAAACAGTCAAAACGGTCATATTTCTGGTTTCGCATTAGACATCTCCAGCGCTCTAAAAGAAAACATCCCTGGGCCGTACTACGCTTCATTACGTCTTGATAAGTAACCTCCCAAAGAATGTAATACTGCTCGTGCATCCCTGAAACTCCAGGATTATGTCGCGAAATTTAGCCCATTGGAGTGACGAGCGGTTGAATCCCCCTTACATCGAAGATTATTTCTGTGATGCAAAATATATTACTACTCCTCCAATCAAATTCTACTATACACACACACTTTCCAACTCGGCTAAAAAACTGGAGCACTTTGAACCCTCACTGCACTTCACTGATAAGCCCTAACCAGCTAAAAAGCGAATTCTTGCAAAAGCGAATCCACGGAAGACTTTAGTTTTTTTCCTTCCAATCGAATCTTTAGAGCATGTTCTGGCCTATTTTCAGACAACCCCGAAAATACAACCAATACCACAGCTGCAAGTTAAGAACGTAATACGAAAAACATAGAGCTCGCAAAGTGAAACAAACGTACCCACGTACAATCATTCGACATAACACCGCCAAAGAGGCTCATTCAGTTTCTAAAGGAATATCTGTTTCAAATGTTCAACCAGAAATAAAATAAATTAGTCTAACCTACATCAATTGTAGTCCGGTGTACTGACACGCATGGCGCATAGAATGCATTTTCACGTCGAGTAGCTCACAGTCGTGTGTATGATTGTCCTTCTGAAGCTGTCTCGTATCAACAGCACCAGGCACTTCGCTTCTCGAACTGTCAACCCTTTCTTTGCAGTATCTGTGCGTCTTTGTCAACAGCCTGTGTCATCAAACGATGCTATTCTTGTCGCAAACAGGTTTTCCGCCATGGCGCGGAGCAGCCAGTTTGTAACTTCTCAACGCTGAGTGAGTTGACCATGTGGGCGTTTTGATTCCTTGTTCGCTGTGCTCGACGAACAGTCTGCCGGAGCCAAACTTGCTTCACAAGAGCTGCTCTGTGAGATACTCGGCTCTTTATCAGATGCCGGCTACGCCGGGATGAGTCGCCTGTTTCTCGAAGATTTCCATTCACTTTCTGGTTGGACAAGTTTCTCGGTAGACTTATTTTTCCTTTGCATGTCTCCTTCTAGAGACTTTTTTCCATCTACGCTTGTTCATCATTACGGCAACTTGCGTGCCGCTGCTACCCTCTGGTTTCTGTCACTTGCCCTCTCTTAAAGTCAAGACTGGCAACCAACTCAGCCTTCCGTTTACTTTCCCAATCCGTTACCAGCTCTTACCCTTTCCCTAAAAGGCTCCTCTGGCTTCTTCTCTACCGACAAATGTCGACAAATGTCGACATGGCAACTGTTCCATCCGAGGTATACTGGATCTGGTTGCCCTTCTTGATATCCTCGTTCATCGCCGCAAGTCCTGCAGTCTTTTTCATCACAACTTCATCTTTAGCATAACCTATTCTTGTCCTCTAGTTTTTCACGTCTGGCTCGCTCTTCAGTGGAACCTCTGAGTTTCTGCAGCTGGACATCTTTCCGACGCGGTCGCTGAGCCGCTTTAGACTGCTGTCTACTTTTTGTAGTGTCGCACGTTCCTCTGGCTTCTCAGATTCACCTTGAAAAACGGGCACTCAAAGTGGAGTGGCGCTTTTTATTTGCCGCCTGTTTCTTGACCTTGGCGCCATGGCTGCGGTGGCAGAGGATCTCAACATCTTGCTTTTCATCATGAAGTGAACCCTCTTCCGATTTCTCCGGTATATTCTAGCCGGCCTCCGGGTCGCCGGGAGCGCTACACGTTAGGGACGTTTCCCATAATCAGATCATATAAAGGGTTCTTCATATACTTGGCCACGACGTACCCACTGTTGGAGGGGGTCTTAACATGCACCCTGGCCTCAAGCAAGATACTAGCAGTCCCGTCCATCAAGTACATTCGGCTCGACGTTCAGGTCAGGTTCTCCCTCTGGAACGAGGCTGCGGCGCACTACGACAGTGTTCCAGCCTGTGTAAAACAACACCGTGGCAGCTCGCCCGTGTAGTTTTCCGGCATTTATAGGGTGTATTCACTGGCGGCCATATCTGTGTGCGCTAAGGCTGAGCAGGTGCTGATGGCTAGCTTTCACAGTTGGTTTGCAACGTGCTCCCGCACCATCAAGATTGCCGGTCTTGGCAGCCTATTAATGAGCTCGTTCTGAGCATGCGCTCTAAACAGTGACCTCAAAGATGGCGGCCAGTGAATACGCCCTATAGTCATGTGCCCCATCAGAAGAGAAGTCCCGAATACTATACAAGGCCAGCTGTACTTAGGAAAATAGAATATCAGAGAAAAATATACAGGCATACCGCTGGACTACCAACTGTGGTTTTATACTTCCTCCTTTCTCAACCTTGACTTTGAATTTTTTCTTTTTTTTTCTTTTTTTATTTTTTTAAACCCACATAAAAACACAGCTTATATCCGAAACCTAACAAGACTTAAATTTGAATCACCTGCACTTCACCGGGACATAAAACACCGCAAATATTGTTTTTCTTTAGTATTGAGCTTGATTGAGGGCTCGCAGACGCACTTGGCTTCGTTTTCCTTGATGGCCAAGGTCTCGAGCATCTCTGCGCATACTGTCTTGTGTTTGGCGATGATGGTCACACTGTTAAACTCTGCACTGCACGTACAGTTGCGGCGATGTGCCGGTAGATGACCTGCAGTTGTGTCTTTTAACGATGCTGCGTGTTCTCTTGTCCTTTTGTTGAGGCATCTACCAGTCTGGCCAATATAACACTTGCCACACGATAAAAGAAAATGTGATAAACAACCCCCTTTTCACATGGGGCGTATCGTGTCCTGTGAGCGATGTTGCAGGTTTTCATCTGGTTGGTCTCCTGGCTTATCCTACGGCACATTAAGTAGACAAGGGCACAAGACGCAAACACAGTCGAAAAAAAAGTAATAAAAGAAAAATACATATATTGCATGTGTTCCGCTCTTCGTAACCTCGACAGGAAAAAGCATATGCTTCCAAAGCGGAACGAAAAAGAACAGAGGTCGGATTATAGTCTCCAAAAAGTTCGGAGGAGGAGAAGGGTCCAATCGAGGGTCTCAATCATGTTGGTCTGCAGGTCCGCTTCCTTGCGCCAGCAGTTGGGGGCCCTAGAAGTCGTGGTGGCTTAGGGGCTTGTAGTGCCGAACTGAGCTTCACCTGACCCTGCTCGCAAGCCCTGCTCAAGGTCTCCCCCTTCCCGGCCCCCCCCCCCTTCCCCACACACACACCACCGAAGCCTTCCTCCGCGTTCCACCTGCCATATCGCTGAAGCCTTCCTTCGCGTTCCACCCATAACCCCGAAGCGTAGCTCCAAGGTTAACCGCCATCCCCATCAAGCCTCTCCTTCTTTTCTTTCTTTTTTTCCTCCTTCCTCGAGCTTGTGTCCTCGGCGTATGCGCACTCCACTCAAAACCATATAAAAACGAGGGCCAAAACCGTTGAATTTTGTGACACCGTTTGATAAAACTGTCATCATATCAAACACCTAATCACTCATTTCCACAGCCTCTTTACCGCTTCAGTGATATAGATGGACACACTAACTTTGTAATGCGTTTCTGACCAATGACTTTACAATCCCAGTCTTTCAGTTCTTCGAATGGGACCTCATTCTTGGCGAAACTGGCTTCGTATTACCTCTTCCGTATTCTCCATATGACACTTGATTCACATGCATGCACGTTATTCTAGAAACTGCCAGAAAATGTTCCTAAGTTTTTACACTGCAAACCAATTCTAGAGCCGTTGATCTAATTACACCTTCTATGCTATCGAATAGACCATCCGTAAACGTACATAACTGGATATCATCTAGATATCTTCTCACTGTTGCCATACCGGGAACTGCTGCAGATTATCATGCACTCCACAATTTAAAGAGTTTAAATAACTTTGGCTAAGATTGGTGTGACTGATGACCCTATACAAACACATTTTTATATACTTCTTTCTTTCGTGCTCCACTACGGTTGAATACAGACGAAACTACAAAATTGTTAAGAAACTTTCGCTTTAACACCGAAACAAGGTTTCGGTTTGAGGCAGTGTCAATGATGAAGGGGAGTGAATGGCACGAAAATAATTGGACATTTTCGAGACAAGACGACTTGCGAAATCTTGGAAGCGCATTACATCAACAGCTTGGGGGACTGCTGAATTAGCCAGCCATCAGTGACAGGCTCAAACGGAAACCTTGATTTTAGATCGTACTATGGGGCAAAGACATTGTAGTTAAATGGTGTTGTGTCGCGTGTGACATGCACTCGCGTGCCCAGTGTGTCTTTCAGAACGTTCTTGTCTTCTTCCTTTTGTGTATAAAGTCAAGTGGAGTCAGCGCTTGTGTGTTCTGCGTGTTCTTTTTTTGTTCTGTACTTTGTGTAAGCTGTTCTGTTTACCATGTCATCCTATACATCGTTTCACCTTATCTGCGAGCAAAGCCTAAGCTAGAAGCGCGAGACCAGTGCTTTTTTCGTTTCGCCACCCTGGAGCGCTTGCCAGGACATTTCTGCCAGCTGGACGGGGGACCGGCCTAGCGAGCAGCCCACTGGGAAGCACTGGGTCCACATCATCCGCAACATCGGCCCTCAACATCGGCCCGCACCCTCAACCGCGGGCTTTATTTCACATCATCAGCACCTCTCTGTCATCTATTCGTCGTCGGCCTTCCCTTGTACATATCATCTCATAATCATCATCACTAGACGTGGCACAGCGGGCCTCATGGTACAGGCTGTCGCCTTTCCGCGGTGCCACGGCTCTCCTGAGCCAATAAAGATTATTATAATTATTATGATTGTAGAACGCCGATAGTTACACTCGGACGTGACAGACCTGAAGTTATAAAGACCTACACAACTCCTTCACTTTATTGTCTAGTAGCGGACATATTAGTTGCGTCACCCCGAATTGTCCCATTGTCATTCAAATACACTGACCTATATTACTTTCCATCGTTGACCGCGACAGGCAGCTAGACAATTTGAAATTAATACAGTATTTGCGAGACTCCATGGGCCAGGATAGACAGTGATCTCGCTGTGCTGGGTGTAGAAGACCTTACCAAATGGACCAATATCACTGAACCTTTCACGCATGCATGACGCCACAAAACCGCCGGGGTCACAATGATTATACGTAGACTTGTGCCCGTTAGATAAAATACCCAATGAATTACAATTACCACTTACATTTCTCAAGTGTAATACATTACCATTGCAAGTTACTTTACTATTTACTGAATAACTGAATCATTACGTTACCCAGGTAGCATCGCCAGAGGAATGCCCAACTTGGGCAAAGGTCTAGCAAACATAAGGGCCCAACTTTGGCGCAGTTAGGTTTTTGCACCAAGGCACTCATCAGTGCCAAAGTACGGTGCCTAACTATAGCCTTAGTTGGGCGATCCTAGGGCATGCCAAAGTTTAGCTCTTCTCTGGTACGCCAAAGGAGTGAAAAAGTTGGTGCCATACTTGAGCTATAACTGCCAGAGCAACGCCGAATTTGGGTATTTCAGACATGCCAAAGTTTGGCGTTGCTCTGGTCTGCCAGAGGAGCGCAAAAGTTGGTGCCATACTTCAGCCATAACTGCCATAGTAAATCAGTAAATACTAATCTGGGAATTTGGGGCATGCCAAGGTTTGACGTTTCTCTGGTCCGCCAGAGGAGCGCCAAAGTTGGTGCCATACTTCAGCCATAACTGCCAAAGCAACGCCGAATTTTGGTATTTCGGACATGCCAACTTTGGCCTTTCTCTGGTCCGCCACAGTTCTGCCAAAGTAAGTGCCAGACTGGAGCCATAACTGCCAAAGCAACGCTTAATTTGGGTATTTCGCGCGTGCCAAGTTTGGCCTTTTTCTGGTCCGCCACAGTTCTGCCAAAGTAAGTGCCAGACTTTAACCCTAACTGCCAAAGCAACGTCTAATTCGGGTATTTCGGCCACGCCGAGTTTGGCTTTTCTTTGATTCGCCACAGTTGTGCCAAAGTAAGTGCAAGACTTGAGCTATAACTGCCAAAGCAACGCCTAATTTGGGTATTTCGGACATGCCAAGTTTGGTTTTTCTTCTGTCCGCCAAAGTTCTGCCAAAGTAAGTGCCACACTTGAACCCTAACTGCCAAAGTAACACCTAATTCGGGTATTTTGGACACGCCGAGTTTTGCTTTTCTCTGGTCTGCCACAGTTGTGCCAAAGTAAGTGCCAGCCTTGAGCCATAACTGCCAAGGCAACGCCTAATTTGGGTATTTCGGACATGCCAAGTTTGGCTTTTCTCTGGTGTGCTAAGCAGTTCTGCCAAAGTAAGTGCCAGACTTGAGCAATGACTGCCGCAGTAAATCTTAATTTGGCGATTCGGGGCAGTGCCGAAGTTTGGCTCTTCTCTGGCTATGCCACTGAAGTGCCAAATATGTGCCAAAAGTGGAAAAGAAAGCCGAGAGGCCCGCCCAAGTTTGTAATATCCCTGGTGTAGTCACAGAAGTGCTCTTTCACGCGCCCAGGAAGATAATTAAATTAAATAAGCGTTGGAAACACGATGGTCAGATGTCATAACCTCCGTTCCCAAGCAGCACTGCAATACTTTGCAGTATCGTGCCAGTACCGGCCGAAAGTCTGTTCCAATATCGCTGAAAGGTCCAGTTTTGCACCACCGTTTGATATGCGGCAGGTACTGCCGTACAGCCGTTTTGCCCCGGCCTAGTGTCCGCGCAATATTGTGCGAATACTCTACGATGCGTCTGCTCCGTATTGGCCGAACGGCGTGCAAATATGTGTACGTTGAATATCATTTGTTGCGTATCAAATCACATATACGGACAAACAAAATTTTTTTCGATCGCTCTCAGAAGTTTAATAAACCACTATCATTACACACAGTGTATTCTCGACATATTTACAAAGGACACACTTCTGTAAAACGAAAAGCCAATTATAAAATAAATCAACACTGTCCTCATGCCAAGCAAAATTCATCGCACAAAAACCGCGGAGATTGAGAGGAAAGCAGGACTACTATCAGAAGCATGCTTGCGGTGTACTTACTAATAAAAGAGCGATATCATGTAATCCTTGATAGATGCATAATTGAACTCAGGCACCCCACAAACACATTCGAGAAAAAAGGCTGCGCACATTCAACTGACGTCTCGTCGTCGGCGTTGAGCAGTTTTTGTCGATGCGTGTCCAACCGTGAGCAAGTGTCGCCATCTATTGTTACATAGAACAAATATTTATACTACTGCCACCTGTTGTAGATTTTGATAAATAAAAGTTGTTATACCCAACATGGCGCAGTCGACCTAGCGAACCTTCGTTCGTCGCGAAACAATTCGGCGAAAACTGCGAAAAATGTAAGGCACCTCAACGTAAGCAGAACAACGAAGCGCCGAAGTACCCCGCCTCCCGCAAATCACGCAAGTCGCCATCGCAAAGTGCGTGAACGCTCCGCATCGTCGCATCTTCGCCAGCCGCCGTCGAAGCGCATTTTCCCGCCAGAACCGCCGCAACCGTTACGGCGGACAGCAACGCTAATCCTTCAAGCTCCCGCTCGCAAGAAGGACTTGGTGCCCGGACATCGAAAACTCGACGAACGACCCCGCAAACACTCGCCAAGACGTCTGATGACTTCGTGAAACTCAAAGTACGTGACACCTTTTCTGCTCGTCGTCAACCACGCTAAGCCTAGCCGACGTATCCGCCAAAAATGAAACCGACGGACATCCAAAGTCTGACCAACATCGTCGCTCAACTCGCTCTAACAGTACAACAGTTGGCCGAAAGCCAAAGACAACCGGTACAAATTACATCAACGGCGGATACCGCGAATGCGATCCCCAAATTCACCGGTGATCCGTTGGACGACGCTAAACAATGGACCCAAGAAGTTGAACGGATCGCAGCTCAAGCGTTATGGACCCCCGCACTGACGCTCCTGAACGCTACATCTCGACTCTCAGGCCTTGCAGCCAACTGGCAAAAGACGAACGGAAAACACCACCACGAGTGGGAAGAGTGGAAACGAGTTCTCATTGAACGGTTTCGACGACGACTTTCAATGAAGGACTTCATCGAGCTACAGGCAAAGAGGACGCTAAGGAGGAACGAGACCCTGGTCCAGTACATTTTTGAGAAGGACGCCCTCCTCGAGAAGTCTCCACATCCCCTGACCCCCGAAGAACGCATATCGATGATCATCGGCGACATCAAGGACACAAAGTGGTCGATCCCGCTTGCTTCTCACCTCTACTCCTCTCGTGACAGAATTAGTCGACAGAGCAGCAACACTCGACTCGCTGCGACAACTGGAAAAAGAAGGAAGCAACGACAAGAAAGACGCAGGAACAAGAGAGAAGCCATTCCTCCACAAGTTCAACCCAAAGTCAGGTGACAAGACCGAAGATCTGCACTGCTGGAGATGCGGAAAGAAGGGGCACATCTCGCATCAGTGTCATCTTCCACCTCCAGAAGCAGGTAGTGCACTCGCAGCACCAGCCGACGGTGAAACTGCAACACCGACACACCAAAGGAACGCGCACCAACGCCGCAGTAATGAAGCTGGTACAGCCCATCACAACCATGCCAACAACACACGCCTTCCTCGTTCTCCAAGTGAGAATGCTGCCAGTGGTTCAACCCAGGACGCGAAGAAACCAAATGCCCGCTACTCTGTGAACTGCTTGTACACCGAAGGTCCTCGCGCACCGATCGTCAACGCCATCATTAACGGCACAACAACAGTGGACGCTCTCTGTGATTGTGGATCAGAAGTCACGCTAATCCGAAAGCATGTCGCACCACCCGAACTACCAGTGTTCGAATGGCAAAACGGACCAATCGAGACAGCAGCAGGACCCATCACACCCGCCGGATGGATCACCCTGCGTGTCAAAGTTGGGAACGTTGATTACACCATGCCTCAAGTGGGACTCTGTGAACACCTGCCTGTTGCCCTTGTTTTGGGTAATGACTGGAAATGGTTTGTCCAGGCCCGGTACATCACTGAAGCAGACGGAAGCTTCTGCATCACGACTCCAACATCCATTCAGGAATTCACACGCTTCAAAGCCCAAACGCTCACCGCAAACTGCATCTTCCAATCCAGGCCAATGGAGGCATCGCTGCAAACTGATGTGGCACTAGCACCTAAAGCCACAACAGAGACCTCGTGCTCAACCAAGTCAACAGAGCCGCTACCGCAAATCACGACTTCCGGAGAACGTATGCCCATGGATCATCCGAGTCCATCTCCACCCAACACCGAGACAATCACCGATAAAGTGACCATACACGCTTCTCTTTCCGCAACCGAGCAAGAAGAACTCGGCTCTCTTGTAAAAGAGTATGAAGATATTTTCGCACACCAGGCGAAGATCGGTGAGTGCCCCTACGTGGAACTCAGTATTAACCTGGAACACTCCAGACCAGTTCGTCGCCAACCCTACCGCCTCTCGCAGCCTGACCGACAGTTCCTCGAGAACCAAGTGCAAACTTGGAGGGAACAAGGCATCTGTCGCCCGTCCACATCTATGTTCGCATCGCCAGCCTTCGTAGTGGACCAGCCTTTTCATGACACGACACCTCGACGTGTAGTCGTTGACTACTCCCGCACGATCAATCCGATCACTGTCGCAGATCCACAACCAGTCGACTGCATGGAAGACGCGCTTCATGCAATTGCAGGTTCTCGTTTCATGTCTAACATGGACATCAAGAGTGCATTCTTCACAATCAAAGTGAAAGAAGACGACGTGCACAAAACAGCCTTCGTCACCCAAGACCACCACGAAGAGTTTCTACGAATGCCTTTTGGGCTCAAGAACGGACCGCCGACCATGACAAGAGCCATCAAATTGGCATATTCGCACCTTCGCAAACTAGGTGTTGTCACCTACATCGACGACATTGCCTGCGCGCACAACAGTTTCGAAGACCACATCAAATGCCTCCGTGAGATCTTCAAGGCCACACGAAGCATGGGTTTCACACTCTCGCCGACCAAGTGTGTCTTCGCCTCGCCAACCATCACGCTTCTCGGAAGAGTGTTGACAACAGAAGGCATACAGCCAGACCCTGATCGCACATCTGCTGTATCTCGGTATGCTACACTGACGTCCATACATGAGGTTCGCAGCTTCCTTGGATTTGCGAACACGTTTCGCAAACATATAGAGAACTTCGCAGTGATTGCAAGACCGCTTAATGAACTTCTGAAGAAGACCACGAGCAAAGAAAAGAACAAAGAAACGCCCACTCAAGCACTTCAGGGTGTGTTCAGATAAGATCGAACACGCGAGTCCGGTTCGGATTTTTGTTTTTCTTCATATTTTTATACGTTACTCCCCAATATGTGGAGAGAACGAACTCACAAATGTTTTCTAAAAAAAACAAGAATTTCTAAAGAAAAAAAAACATGACTGCCCCAAGACGGCAACGCCGTTTTCGGGCTTTGTCTGTTCTGTCAAGTTTGACTGCATGTAATAGGCAAACTAAAAATACCAAAAAACTGAATATTTTTCAGAAGCTGGGGATTATAGTTACTGCATTCTTGAACGTTTACAGTATTCTCAAAATTATATATCGCGCGTGCCAAATTCACAAATGTGGCTGCTTTAACGTTTTGACCCTATTTTTGTGGCTCGTTATATCGTTATATGTTAAGGATATTAAACTGAAACTTTTTTCACATGTCCTTACTAAACGTGTCTCTTATCGAAAAATAAATTGCTGCTCTAGTGTATAATACAAAATATGTACAGCGCTTCAAACATATTCCAAATTGAAAAGTTCCGCAACTTCAACCTGCAATTAAAAAAAAACCCATCTTCGATCTTCTTAAAATTTGGAGGAAACACTCTCCTCTACACCCTCGTAAAAGTCCGTTAAAAACATGTTGCATCATTTTGTTTCCGTCAAAAGTACAGCGCTTTGAAATGTACCTCCCCACGTGGACATGTTCGCCCAAGGTCACGGCCGCAATGTGGCCGCCTTCCTTTTTTTTCTTTTTTTAGAACTTTTTATAATGTTTGTTTTTTTACTTGTGCACAAGTTCGAATCATACATCTGGACCGCTCTAAATGCATGTATAAAGTGCACGTAGCTCAGGACAGCAGTTCGAAGCATCGAAGATGCGAACTAAGACGAGCCCGCCCTTCGTCGCGCGAACTGAAACACAACCACACTGCACGAGACTCTAGGGTCGATAGAAAGTAAGTACATATATAACCTGCCGTGCATTACGTGCGTGTTCGCTGTGTATAGCGAACACGACCTTTTGAGCCCAAACAACGGCGGATGCAACCGGAGACGCCGGGAGGGAACAGCCGGGCGGCGAGCCACGGGACGCCTGGAAGCAACAGACTGGGCGCGATCGCAGGCCATAAAAGACGCTTTTTGTAACACCAACCGATTGTAACCTAAACATTTATATTAATATATCCTCGCACTATCCCAAATTAACCGGCACATCACATAACCAAGAAGCTCCCAACCTTAAACACACAAAAAGGAGGATTAGGAATATACTTTATTATGGCGAACCTTAGCTGCGAACGAAAAGAACGAAACTATAACCAAAAACGAACTCTATCGCGCGATAATACTTAAAAACCAAGCGAGCTGGTTATGATTCATGGTAATAAAACCCGAGACTCAGGAACACAGAAGGGGACGAACACAACACAACGTCTCAAACACAGCTGAAGGTTTATTTGTCAGACACTCGTTTAAAAAGGCGAGCCCCCACGGTGCCCCAACCGACATCCACAGTCCCGAAGGTCACGCCGCTTCCTCCCGCCCAGTCCACGTCAGCAGCCCTCCTCGCACACACATACATGGCACACACGCTAGGCGCCACAGCGTCCATGAGAATGTCCACGCAGTTGACTTGTCACCCGCCACTGCCACCACTGCTAATCCACCACTTCCTCGCAACGCTTCCTTGCCCCCCGCCGTCGAATCGTGCACAAGCACACCACTCAGATATACCCCCTTCCCGTCCCCCCCCCTTCCCTTTACAGTTGCCGACGTAAACAGAAACCTCGAAAACACATGTGGAAGCCCACCCGCTGAGCCAAAAATGCGCCGCCAAGTAATCTCAAAGCCTTACAGTTTGTGCCGCTATCCGTCCGTCCCTCCTTCTATGTACTTCCTCATGTTTAATTACTGTTACCAACACGCTCGTTTTGTACTTACTTATCCCCGACCTTCCCAAAAACCTACCTCCCCCACTTCCCTTTATCTATGTCTCCTTCCAATGCCTTCAAAAAAAAAAAAAAGGAACCCCAATTCAAAACAGATCAATTTTACTTAACCTTTCGGCTGGATCTAACCTGTCATGGAGACGGAAACTCCGTTTCTGATATAGGACCAGGTTAGGTTGTCTAAAGAAACGGAAGGATTGCTTATGCAGTTCCCAATACTCCCTATTCTAATGGTCTAATATCCTTTTAGTCGCATCTTTTTCACTGTAGATAATTTCTGTTCTGGCCCACTCCGGGTTGCGCCCATTGCACTCCTCAACATGTCTGGCTATTTCTGAATTCTGAGCCATCAATTCTACTGCCCTTTTGTGCTCTAATAACCGATCGTTTACACATCTTCCTGTTTGGCCAACGTAAGTAAAACCACATGTCAATGGTATACCATAAACCACCCCCTCCCGACACTCGACTTCTCTATTTCTGTGCTTTTTTGGGCACCTGCTCACCCCTCCCGTGAATGGGGTTAGTCTGCTGAGTTTAAAGTCTGGTCTGAAAACCACCGTTACGATTGAATTTTTTTGCAAGAGCCTTCAAATATGGGACACCGAATGGTAAAAGGGAATGCAAACTACATTGTTTATTTTTTTCTTTTACTCTGACCGTACCCGCCAAACGCTGCAAACCCCTCGAGGCCACGCTGTCCACAAGCTCCCTTCTGTATCCTGCCGCTAACAATCTAGACACTTGCGCCTGCACAGCCTCCGCAACCTTGTGCGCACAAGATTTACTGAGCGCTCCTGGTCCTATATCAGAAACTGAGTTTCCGTCTCCATGACAGGTTAGATCCAGCCGAAAGGTTAAGTAAAATTGATCTGTTTTGAATTGGGTTCTTTTTTTTTTTGAAGGCATTGGAAGGAGACATAAATAAAGGGAAGTGGGGGAGGTAGGTTTTTGGGAAGGTCGGGAATAAGTAAGTAGAAAACGAGCGTGTTGGTAACAGTAATTAAACATGAGGAAGTACATAGAAGGAGGGACGGACGGATAGCGGCACAAACTTTAAGGCTTTGAGATTACTTGGCGGCGCATTTTTGGCTCAGCGGGTGGGCTTCCACATGTGTTTTCGAGGTTTCTGTTTACGTCGGCAACTGTAAAGGGAAGGGGGGGGGGACGGGAAGGGGGTATATCTGAGTGGTGTGCTTGTGCACGATTCGACGGCGGGGGGCAAGGAAGCGTTGCGAGGAAGTGGTGGATTAGCAGTGGTGGCAGTGGCGGGTGACAAGTCAACTGCGTGGACATTCTCATGGACGCTGTGGCGCCTAGCGTGTGTGCATGTATGTGTGTGCGAGGAGGGCTGCTGACGTGGACTGGGCGGGAGGAAGCGGCTTGACCTTCGGGACTGTGGATGTCGGTTGGGGCACCGTGGGGGCTCGCCTTTTTAAACGAGTGTCTGACAAATAAACCTTCAGCTGTGTTTGAGACGTTGTGTTGTGTTCGTCCCCTTCTGTGTTCCTGAGTCTCGGGTTTTATCACCATCTATCACGCGGCATCAAATAGCAAGTCAAAGTAAACGTGCGCCGCTCTACACTTCACGTGTTTACGCTTGCGTGTCTTGGTCGGACTGCGCACGCACGCACTCATTTCATACCTCGTGACTTCAAGACCAATAAAGTATGAACCATTCTTTCTCTCTCTCTCTCTCTTTGTTTCGGCGTCGGGCAGAAGGGAGCGAGTCCAGTATCTGCGTGGCATATGCTTTGCTAATACACGTCGTGTCAGAACGGAGTCTTCAGCTATGGCAGGGACTTACAGCGCCAGCAGAGTTTTTTGTGCTGACTATCTCAGCAAACACAAAAAGAAAGTCACAATGCAGAGAAATTTTCGCAGCGTGCGAGATATCGGTGTTAACTCCCTGAAGAAGATTTTGCCCCAGGAGACATCCGGTGAAGTGAAAGAAACAGATTACCTGTGCCAGCATTGTTTCCTGTATTTCAAAGCTGAAATACAAAGTGCACCAGAGAGCTCCGACAGTGGTGGGGATGCATTTATCCCAGAAAGTGAGGCCATTGACAAGCTGAATCGCTACGTACTGCCCACAAAAGTTTCACCACTCAAGCCACCAAGTCAAGTAGCAAGCCGCTGCAGAGAGTCCTATGGGAAGAGGAAACAAGCGGAAATAGAAGAGGCCGTGGTTTCCGATGTTCGTACGGGGATTCAAACAGCCTACGGGACATCAGACGTTTCTGGACCATCCCAAGATAAGTGCAACACGTGCAGCGAGTGGCTGACGAACTTTCGCCTGGCATACGCTGCATGTCCTTCCCACCAGGAACGCTGCCGTCTACTGACGCTCCTTCCCCCATCCCTGACGAGGAAAGAGATCGAATGTGCTGTGCCGGAGGCAACGAGGTACCTCATCAACAAATCTCGCAAACTGAGAGATGACCACGGTGTGTGGTCGACACCGGATCCTTACTCGAGATGCAAGGTGAGCGAAGAGGAATTGTCAGTGGCGCTTGAGTACTTTACTAAGGACGAACTGGGCTGCTCAAGACAAAGCCCAAACCAGAGAGATGTCATTTGTGTCTCACTAAATGACAAAAAACAGTACATGTCCAAGCGCTTTATGACGAGGTCAATCCGCGAGTCATTTCGTGTGTTTAAAAATGCACACCCCGAAACCAAGATTGGCCTCATAAAGTTTCATTCCTTGCGACCCCGGTGGGTCCAGTGTGCCCCCCAGAGAGAAGTTTGTGTATGTATATATTGCGCAAATTTTAAGCTTTGCGTTGCGGCTCTTGAAAGCGTAAGCGGTAGGGACGTCAACATCTCGGACTTGGAATTATTGTACATTTGCTCCCCGCCGACCAATGAATGCCGGCTTGGCGATTGTGGACGATGCCCCAAGGACAGCCATTTTACGCTCGAGCGGCTTGGAATCCCAGAAGAAGCTGAGATTTTGGTAGCAGCCTGGGAGTCCGGCAATCTGATAAAAAATCTTTGGATTCAATGACATTCATGAACGAACTTCAAACACTGGTAGGAAGATGGATTCCTCATAATCAGATCAGGTCAATTCAAGGAAAGGCCATATACACAGAAAAGCAGTGCGAAGAAAAGGGAAGCCTCGTGCTGCATTTTGATTTTGCGGAGAATTGGACCGTTGTTCTTCCCGATGAGGTCCAAGCCTACCACTGGCATAAGAAGCAAGTTTCGGTTTTACATGCGTTGCTACAACAAGAAAATCCACGCGTAGCTTCGCTGTCATCAGCGACGATGTGTGCCACGACTCCGCCCACGCCTGCTGCGCAATCGGAAAGATAACAGACTGGCTTGACGACAACGCTCCCGTGCACTCGCAAGTGACTTTTGTAAGCGATGGAGCAGCGAGCCACTTCAAGAACAAGTATCAGCTACACGAGTTTAGAAAATTAAAGTACCCTGCAGCCAAATGGCTATTTTCCGCCACTGGGCACGGCAAAAATGCATGCGATGGCGTTGGAGGGCTGTGAAGCATCAGGCTACTTTACACAACCTGCGACAGCCGGCAAGCATGGCAATCCAAAATGGACAAGACATGTCAAGAATACTGTTCCAGCATCTCAAAGTGGTCAAGCTGCTCTACTTGGATGAAGCTGAACTTGTAGAGTTCCGGAACCGGAAGAAGGAAGAGTGGAGCAATGTGCGAGCCGTCCGTGGAATTCAGAAGTGGCACGTATGGCGAAGTCGTAGAACGGGGCAGAACTCGGAACTAACTGTTTTCTCGGACCGCGGAAAGCGCAACGACGATCACTATTTCATAACCGCTGCTTGAACATGTTGAGTGCCAATGCATTTTTATTTATTTTACAACAATGACAGACGACGCATCAAGAGACAGCCGGAACGAGTGGACAAGCCAAGGCGTCAGCGATTTATTAAAACAGTTACCTAAAGATGTAGTAAAAGTGCTGATCCTCAATCCTACCGAGGTGTTATGTTCAGTTCTTAGGTTTACTTCACGAACCCAGGTGTTGTATATCGTTTCGTTCTAGGTATTTACGTTTAAGTTTGCGCGACCGTGCGGTCGCATGACCCGGCGTTTCCGGTTGCATCCGACGTTGTTTGGGCTCAATAGGTCGTGTTCGCTATACACGGCGAACACGCACGTAATACGCGGCAGGTTATACATGTTCTTTCTTTCTATCGACACTAGTGTCTCGTGCGGGTGGTTGTGTTTCAGTTCGCGCGACCGTGCAGTGGCATATGCAACAATTAAGCACGAAGGGCGGGCTCGTCTTAGATCGCATCTTCGATGCTTCGAACTGCTGTCCTGAGCTACTTGCACTTTATACATGCATTTAGAGCGATCCAGATGTATGATTCGAACTTGTGCACAAGTAAAAAAACAGGACATTATAAGAAGTTCTAAACAAAAAAAAAAAAGGAAGGCGGTTACATTGCGGCCGTGACCTTGGGTGAACATGTCCACGTGGGGAGGTACATTTCAAAGCGCTGTACTTTTGACGGAAACAAAATGATGCAACATGTTTTTAACGGACTTTTACGAGGGTGTAGAGGAGAGTGATTCCTCCAAATTTTAAAAAGATCGAAGATGTTTTTTTTTTTAATTGCACGTTGAAGTTGCGGAACTTTTCAATTTCGGATGTGTTTGAAGCGCTGTATATAATTTGAATTATACACTAGAGCAGCAATTTATTTTTCGATAAAAGACACGTTTAGGGAGGACATATGAAAAAAAGTTTCAGTTTAATATTCCTAACATACAACGATATAACGAGTCACAAAAATGGGGTCAAAACGTTAAAGCAGCCACATTTGTGAATTTGGCGCGCGCGATATATAATTTTGAGAATGCAGTAAACATTCAAGAATGTAGTAACTATAATCCACTGCTTCCTGAAAAATATTCAGTTTTTTGGTATTTTTAGTTCGCCCATTACATGCAGTCAAACTTGACAGAACAGACAAAGCCCAAAAACGGCGTTGCCGTCTTGGGGCAGTCATGGTTTTTTTTCTTTAGATATATTTGTTTTTTTTTAGAAGACATTTGCGATTTCGTTTTCTCCACATATTGGGGAGTAACATATAAAAATATGAAGAAAAACAAAAATGCGAACCGGACTTGCGTGTTCGATCTTAACTGAACACACCCTTCAGTTTGTCCTCGACAAAACTCAGTAGAATCCTCTTCGAGGTCACTCAAGATGAAGATCACTTCGCCGCCAGTCCTATCCTTCTTCAAGCAAGAATGTGAGACGTATGTTCGAGACGGGATGTGTCACATGAAGGTCTTGGAGCCTGCTCTCGCAAGACCAGAACGGCAAAAGACGTGTCAATAGCCAGCAGATCCCCTCAAAGACGCAGAAAAGAGGTACCACGTCAATGAGCTTGAATGTACTGCTGTACATTGGGCCGTGACCAAAAAGTTCTGTCTGTACCTGCATGGTCACAAGTTTGTGCTCTTTACTGACAATTTCTACAGTGGCGTACGTAGTGAACAAAGCCAAACTGAACCGCAAGTTTGCACGTCAGCTACATTGTTGACCTGGTGTTCTCTGACTTCATCGCCCTCACAGGCCAGACACGAAAACGTCAGT
>JAZHYW010064389.1:0-18276 GCA_037355805.1 Ixodes ricinus
CGGCTACGTATTGCTGCCGCGTTCTCCGCATTCAATGACCAAGTGCTCAGAAATGGTCGACTTTTACTGCAGCAACTAAGTCGCTCCCCCCCCCCCCCCCTAAGCTTGATAAAAAAAAGTTATTTAAAATTGGGAAATTCCTTTCTTGGGCAACATCGCCGATATTAATTCTCAATTGCCCCGCTGGAAATGCAGTTCTAATTCGCCCCAATATTACCTCCGTTCCTATCACCATTTTTTTTTTGTTTGTGTGAGTGTGTGTCTTTCAAGCACCACTGTCTTTCCCGAGAAGTGCATATTGGTTTCCTCGAACGCTGATAGCGACGAACTTAGGAAAGTTTTCAGACGTTTATTCAGCTCATTGCAAGTAATTAAGATTGCTTGTCAAACAAAACAAAAAAATCCCTCTCACGGACAAACACACACGCACACACACATACACACACATACACACACACACAGAGAAAGGGAATTTTGGGAAGCTATATCTAATACCTATATATAATAATTTAGGGCAGAGCCGTATATGTAGAGAGTTTGGCCATTCGTTGGGAAGTATAGGAGACAAATGAGGAGGCGCCATTGGCCGAAAGCGGGCTGGGCGTGTTCCAGGGCGTCTTCAGAAATTCGAATGTGACCAACCAGAAGCCGGAAATAATACCCTGGCGGTGGTCGCGAGAAACAAACCTGATAACTGCATTGGAGTAACTTTCGATGACTGAAAATATGGTACACGTGATGTTTCAATCACGCTCATCCAAAATGATGGTGGAAGAGTGCGACTAGCGGAACGATCGACATAATCCGTACGCCAAGCGCCGAGGGCCGGGAATCTGCCGTCCGAGCGGTCACACTCTGTCCGAGCAAAACAGAGTTGAGCGGCGCATTCGTTTCTTACATCTTTCTGCATGATCATGATCAAAACAACACGTGCACCCTATTTTCAACCACAAAGAGTTACTACACTTCACTCTTACGCGCTTATTAAAACCATTTGCGAACATAGACCTTTGATCAGAACTGTTTCTCGCTACCACCGCTAGGCGATTCTTTTCGGCTTCTGGTTGGTCAAGAGAGCATGCCAAGCCCTCTTCCTGCGTCTGCCGCACGCCCTGGCTCTGCCCGCGCCTCCCATTGACCAAACTCTACATATTGGCCCCGTGCGCGTCCGAAAGCGTCGCTGTGGTCGGCCTTCCACGATTGGCCGAACGCTGACTATGACGTCGGAAAGGGATTTATCATCGACGGAATAAGAGGAATGAAAGAACTTTAATTTTGACGGTGTTGGCAGTGTTCCTTTGAGAGCGCAATGATTTCAAGCTTCCACCATGCTAATAACAAACACCATCGAACTTGTTGTTCGCAAGGTAATGACGTCACAAGGGGAACCATAGGAGGGCGCCACCAAAACATCTCGCCGCTAATACGGCTCTGATTTAGGGGAAGTCACCAAGGTGGAGAAGATATGGGAAACAGTAAGTTTACTTTCTCCTGAGATGGAGCGCGTTTCTTCTACTGCTTTCATTACTCAAAAGTGCAAGCGACCGATCTATTGCTGTATTGTTTGCTTAATTAGCGACCTAATAAAATTCTTAGAGTATTTCATTGACTGACGAAGTTGGTGGTGGTGTGTTCTGCGTCTCGTAGGGCTTCGGCCCTATTAGCGCCGGGATGTTTTGGTGGCGCCCTCCTATGGTTCCCCCTTGTGACGTCATTACCTTGCAAACAACAAGTTCGATGGTGTTTGTTAGTTAGCATGGCGGAAGCTTGAAATCATTGAGCTCTCAAAGGAACACTGCCAACACCGTCAAAATTAAAGTTCTTTCATTCCTCTTATTCCGTCGATGATGAATCCCCTTTCCGACGTCATAGTCAGCGTTCGGCCAATCGTGAGCCGACCACAGCGACGCTTTCGGTCGCGCACGGGGCTACTAGACATATTGCTATATTACCCAGGCTTCAAGGAGAATGCAGGGATTGGTTTTCCACGCGCGGCACGTGCTGGCCTCAGCAGTAGTAATTTTTTTAAAGCAAATGCCTAAAACAAATGGCATCTTGCACGCGCGTTCGTCAACGCTTTATCTTGGGTATTTACTTGGAATCTTTCATACGGGGAAGGCGTGCGCGTGTGGCGCGTGGAACACAAATCCCTGCGTTCTCCTTGATGCTTGGGCAATATAGCAAATGGTCTACTGGCGGCGAGACGTTTTGGTGGTGCCCTCCTGTGGTTTCCTCTCCTGGCGTCATTATCTTGCGAACAACAAGTTCGATGGTGTTTGTATTTGGCATGGTCGAAGCTTGAAATCATTGCGCTGTAAAAGCAACACTGCTAACGTCGTCAAAGTTGAAGTTCTTACATTACCCTTATTTTAGTCGATGAGGAATTCTTTGTTGACGTCATTCAGCATTCGTCCAAACGTGGCAGGCCGACCACAGCGACACTTTCGATCGCTCACGTCGCCAATATCCTCCTTTATGCTTCAAAGACTTACAATAGACCCTTTCCGAAATTGCGAAATGATGCACAGATTAGGCACAGCCACCATTAGTTGGTCGCATCCCTTCCAGCGTGAAGCCCGTGATTGTTTCCGAGTTCGCACTGACGTACCACTCGTGTGCAATGTGTTTCAATCCGAGTACACTCCGAATGCTGTTAAAGGGCTCGTGTTCAATGTGTGCACACAGTGCATGACCAACTAATGGTGGCCGCTCATAATCTATGCATGATTTGGTAATTTCGAGAAGTGTCTATTCCCCGACGGATCCATGGAGCACCCGGCAGCCGGAAAAAGCCGAAGAGCAGCGCCCAACGGTTACCGATATGTAAGGTTACGTGTCTTCGGATGAATCCGAAAAAAAAACCGCCGGTAATTTTCGTCGATTCGGATTTATCCGATAAACTCCGAAATTCGATGTACCAATGCCAAAAAAGGCCGATATTTTACAATTAAGTTTGAAGAGCGCACATGTTAAGTGGTCTTGAGAAAAATGTCACCCCAGATTTCTTTCCAATCTCGGACCATTGACAAAAAAGGAATCTTACGGCTTATCTCGTCAAGTTTCATGAGGATAACAGGTCGTTCGAGTCAGGACAAAAGTCACTGTTCCGGTTTCTTGTTTGACCCATACGATTTCAGCTTCATAGAGGAATGAGGGGCTGTGTTTTTTGTGACAGTGAAAGCTGGTGAACCATATAGATTTCACAGAAGGGGGAAGAGTAGACGCGTGCAGTTGAAGCTTCTATATCTTACCTTTCACCACTCCTCCCAGCAAAGCCGCGGGTTAGGTTGATGGATAGGATGGGGGATGAATTCGAGCTCCCTAGCGACTACCTCCAGGAGTTTATTTTAATTTTAGCGTTTCGATGTTTATCCAGTCAACCCTTCTCTGCAACATTTGTCGTAGGACAAATCAGTATCGCCACTGGTAATGGCGCCAACGCCAAATCCAGCTAACATATTTTAATTGATACAAGCTCGTTCTTTTAGATCTAGCAGACGTTCACACCCTGATCATATTTTTTTTATATAATGAACACTGCAAAAACATTAAAGCCCCAAATTTTGGAGACTTGGGAGTCCAAGAAAAATCAACTGATTAACTCTCAATTTTCGGAAAAAAATTGGCTTAGAAAAACACCCTCCGAATATGGCAACGAATAAACTCAGAAAAACGGAATCCTACCGATATCGTCGTAGAGCCATACGTGGGGTGCCCCCTCAGCGAGCGCCACGCGGCGGCCCTCGGCCTCTCCGCGAAACACTTCTTGCGTTTGAATGTTTGCATAGCCTCCGAGATCATAGTCTACCCCCAGGCGCGGACAGCGCGGGGGGAGGGGGGGGGGGGCACGTTAAGTGCCGAACGTTAAAGGTACAAAATGCCTACATTTCAACCAAAAAGAAAAAGAGGAGCGCGTCTGTGTTTTCAGAGTTTTACCGCAGCGGCAGTTTTTGCTCTGCCTGTGCCGGCCCCCTTTCATTAACGGTGTTGCCCCTGCAAGCTGCCTCTTCCTACTTTCCTCTTTACAAAGGTCCGATGCTTTCACGACTTCACAGGCTTTGTAGGATAAAGGAGGCTATGCTTCAGCCCAAAGGATTCTTCTTCATATTTCTTCATATAGCAGAACTTACATTTAGTAAAAAAGATGACTCTAGGTGTCCATAAACCGACCATAGATGACGTCACACCAGCCTGTGCATTTCTGTTCAAAGCTTTGCCACTCCATTTTACACCAAATGTGAACGTAGCAGAAGCTATAAGAGTGCGCTCCGGGCTTTCAGCGTCCTTGTCATGCACGTGGGCTCTTACAGTGCAAGCACTTTTCAGGACCACATGCTCGCGCTTGTAACAACGGCTGTGTGTGGACTTAAGCTGAGACGAAGTTTTTTTATAGGGTAGGGGTGGTGTATCCCACACTCGCGATTAACGTTTTACTTTATTTATTTTTATTGGTTACTATATTTGGTGCGCTACTGAAAGTCGCCGAGCGCTATGTAAAGAAAAAAAAACCGGAAAGAGTGGACGTGTGTGATTTATTTTAACCAACATAAGCTACGACCATTAGTTACTGTAAATAGAGAATCATTACTTTTCTATTTTGTTTCGCATAGGCAATATAGATGCACACTAAAACTATATCGAATACTCTCTTCAGATAACCATGAGTGCGTGATTTCGAGGGCATGCAATATTTGTTTAATGAAATCAATTTTTTTAACAGATATGTTTATTTTTTATATTTAAAGAAAAAATATTGGTGAGGTGAGGTACAACCTGAATCTGAAGTGAACTCATACAGTTTCAAACAACAACAACAAAGATATTACTTCATAAGAAATAGCAAACAGTACAATGGAGCTAGATGTGGATCATGGTAGTGGAAAAACTCTGCTAACAATAACACAGGTGGTGTTGCTATTCACGATTTCATCGACTGTCTCGGGCGAGAGTGAGGCCTCTCTCTCGCCATGACCACTGACGCACGCATTCAACACTGGATTCGTCAATCGCAAAAGCAATCTCCTGCTGACTCATGGACGACGTGGTTCTACATCGTAAACAACCGCGCGATGGTGATGCGAGGGAGGCTTGCGTCTCCGCCGACGGGCAGCGTACAAAGGACCATCTTCCAACGCAAGCTTCGGGCACGACACAACCAGGCCGATGCTGACACGCTTCATAACACAGGTCCTTTATTTGAAAAATGCAAAATGCAAACGTTTAAATAACATATTGCTCTTCGAGGTGCCGTGTCCCATCGACAAAAAGCGCTTACTAACGTTTTTTTTTCAACCTTTCTGTTTACGTATTCAATTGTTCCCTTTCGGAATCTCAAGATAGCTGCCTTCTTTTCCTCGACGCGTTGTTGTTGCTTTCTGCGGATGTCGAATTAATCCTTGACCTACTAGTTAGAAAAATTGGGTATAGACCCTTCCTTCAAGGGCGCCGCCATCTTCAAATGCCGTCACTTCCAGTATGGGCGAAAACATTGTTTTGCCGTCGCTACGCTAGTAGAACACACTTGGAATATAAGCGTAACCATCACACATTATCGTTTTGCCTTCCCCTATTTTTTTTACTAGTTACAGGTTGATACGTTTTAATATTTTTCGTCACCCCTACCGGATACGCCTGTTAGGTGGTTAGGGACGAAGTTCGCAGAAAAGGTCGATACTTATAGAAAACCTTGGGTCGACGAACGACAAGTACAGGAATTACAGGAGGGCGCTTAAGCTTCGCCTTAAAAAGAAACACTGCAAGGAAAAGAAGTTTTAAAAAAAAAGTGCGTAAATGAGACACGTACTTTTAAATATTGTTCTAGGGGAAAAAAATAATATTTTTTGCGCAATATTTACGCTTTCTAGACGCAATTGAGGTGGAGATCACAGCCCGCTCTAATCGCCGCCCCACAGTTCAGTGACCTGCCCATTACAACTGGACTGACTTGGCTGCTCGACCGAAGAGGCTAACAAGCGTAGTGTCTCCCTTTCGCTTCATCCGGTGCGTCTAAGTCTTGGGGGACTCGCACCGACTGCCAGTTGTGCGAGCAGACGAAGCGGCAGACTCCGGTATCGTCTGCTATTTCACCGCCGTCTATCCTCGTCTGGATTGCCGCGAGACGCGGACGCGAAAGCTGCGCGTCGACGTCTGTCTTTGCCCCGTTCGTCTGCTATTCATCCCCGTCTCAAGAACTTCTGCAATCTGCCCGAAGACGCGACCATGAAAGCGGCGTTCTAGCGTTTCACGATGCACGAGCCACGGTCCAATACAAGTGTTTGTCAGCGCAAATCGATGCCCGTAACAAGCCACAAAGGAAATTTTAAAAAATCAACAAAATAAATATGCAGTATTGCTAGCTTTACTGTTATTGTTATTTTTTTTTACGTGGCATCCGCGAGCAAGGTGGGTGAGCGTCTTGACGCACCTCTATAGAACGCGGCATAAAAATATTCGCTTTGGTGCACTGCAAGACTATGAAGCTTGCCGTTCGAGGCGCGGCGACGGGAACATACCTAGACAAACTTGATGCGTGCCGAACTCCCAAATCACCTCCGACCAAGTGGCTCGCAAATTCTTTCCAGCGTAGGTATCTTCTCGGTATTGAAATCATGGTTACAATCATGACGGTTTCACGATTCATAGAACAGCAGGGCCGCTTTTGCGGGAACCAACATCTTTACTTAGCATCAACACGCGCAAAGTTAGAAATCAAGCCAGATCGATCGAAATACAGGGTGTCACAAAGAAAAGCTTACACGGTCTTTATACCGCAAAAATAAACTAGGCGTCGCCGAACGCTCAATTTCCGCCCAAAGGTAGCCCTAGAGGTCACAACCAGATGCCAAAGTTTCAGCCCGATCCGATAACTTAATCAAAAAAGTTATAAGTGATTTTCTGAAAATTTCAATGGGAAAATGGCGGCCGACGGAGTTTTCGAACACATGGGGCTCTATGGCACCAGAAACCGAAAACGGGCAAAAATGGGCTCCATTTTCCCATTGAAATTTTCAGAAAATCGCTTATAACTTTTGAATAAGTTATCGGATCGGGCTGAAACTTTGGCATCTGGTTGTGAGTTCTAGCTCTATTTTTGGGCGGGAGAATGAGACGTTCGGCGAGCGCCTAGTTTATTTTGCGGTAAAAAAGACCGTGTAAATTCTCTTTTGTGACACCTGTAGTTGATCTGGGACGCTAGGCTTAGGCCAGTCCCGCAATACGAGAACATGTATCCGCGGAGGCGCTTCCGAAGGCGCGTACTTGGGACAGTTGTTTGCTGCAAACTATGTCAATTGAGGAAATCTTACTTTAAACCACTCGCACTCATTAGAACTTCGCTCGTTCAACACTCCGCAGTCGGTGGCTGCCATTTTTGTTAACGTTTCCAACAAGGTCAGAGAAGCAATCTCGGAATATATATTAAATGAATAATGACTCTTGCTTGATTATTTGCTAGTCGGACATTAAAAAAAAACATAGTCGAATAAAATACTATTAAGGCACGGAGATACATAATTACAACCAACCGTATACACGTCAATCATCTCTCAGCCAATGAGATATATAGCAACTGTGAGCACGGGGTGTGCTGGGATCCACTTTCTGCACCTAAAATTTGTCTAACTGCGTAAATATTGTGCGAAAGAATTTCTTTTAATGCTAAAATGACTTACAAATGTAAATTAAAAAGCTTATTTTTCCCCTTGCAGTGTTCCTTTAAGGGTGGAACGCGATAGCTAAATATAAATCCTCGCTCGTTTTCAAGCTGTGCAAGCGTGTCTGCGTGACCTAGTCGGTGGCGTGTCTGGTACGCAACCGAAGGGTCGTAGGTCCAGATTTCGCTCCTCTAAAATTCTTGAACTTTTATTTAAGGCAACTGAATTACTTATCGATCAATAACGATTTCCCGGTCCCACGGACGCCGACGCCAGCTTTTCTGCGGCGCGACAGCTTCACAGCTCTCACTTTAAAAGAAACCCGCGATAAACTTAGCGCTACAGTACTGAGATTGACGAACTCAAGCAGAAGGTCATAATTTCTAGAGAAACAAATGCCAGAAACTAATGGCCTTAAACTAAGGCTCGCTGCAGTCGCTTCTACTATGAGTGACGTTCGAGGAGATATTGCGTCCCTCACGAGATAAAATATTCGCCACAGACTCGGGTTTTGACGACCTCAACAACAAATGAGAGGAACAGCTTGCTATTGAGGGGCGTTTCCGGAAAAGAAAACGAAACATGGGACGAAACAGCTAAGCATAAACTAATTCATAAAACAAAAAGCCCGGCGTAGAGGCTGGAGAGTTGAACGGCCACATCCGCGTTGGCCGCAGGCGTGGTGAGTCAGCGCGACTAATCATGCATCGATCGGTTCCTAGACTACCGTAGTAGACAAAACATCTTAAAGGGACACTGACAGGGTACTTATGTTCACCAAGGTTTTTATTTGTACATGACATATGAGAGCCAACTACCCAGAACACAATTTGCGGATCGAAATTCGTTTTCTTTCCGCCCGAAAGCCGCTCGAACGAGAACTGGCCGGTTTGAGTCGCGCTCACCCCTCTACTTCGTGGTCAGGTGCCCTTTCTATGGTTTAAGACACAACCACCAAAGATAATCAAAGTCGTGGGTCATCGGAGGCACACACTTACATAAAAAATGGAAGAAAGCTATGATACCCATTTTTGTGGCTTTAAAAAAGCCGCAAATACGTTGACTGAAGAACAAAAAAGTTGCACAGCCACGTGACTTCCGGCAACACTCTCCTCCTCTATATTTCTTCTTCTCTCCCCAGTCTAGTTTCGGTTACAGTTTCAGCAGATCTGTTTTGTTACTCTTGTTAAAACATATGTGACGCAGTAGCAAAATATTTATTGGAGTAATCTTCTCACGCTTATCACTGACACTGACTTATAAAAAGGCCTTTGATAAGATAAATCATGACTTACTCTTTGTATAAGCTCTCTTTATACTGGCATTTCGTCATCTCTTTTAAACTGTTTTTATAGTTATTTGTCTGAGAGGAAAAGTAGAATACAAACATTTTATAGCCATCAGATGTATCTACTCCGGTTCAGGAGTCCCTCAGGTATGAAATCTGTGGCCACTACTTTTTCCTATATTCATCAGTGATATATAATTGTGCATAAAACGTGAAACTGCTCTTATTTTGCGGACGATGGTAGGCTTTACCTGAGGATACATTCGGAAGATAGATTGCGCTCCTTGCAGGAAGATGTATCATATCTCAAACTGGCGCTCGTGTAACTTTTTGCTGGTCAGTCAGATAAAACACAAGTGCTGTTTATGTGCAGAATACGAAAAATTTCACATCAATATTTTTATCGGCAATTCTGCTATTGAGCGTGTGGAACAAGGCTTCGTGACCTTGGTGTTTATTTCGATAGTAATCTTACCTTTTCACATCATGTTACACAAATTGCTGCTTCCACCTTTAGAACAATGGGGATAATATCGCGTTTGACTCATGACTTTTTAAATATAATGTGCGTAGTTCGATTATTTCGTTTCCTAGTACGAGTTTAACTTGAGTTTTGTAGCCTCAGTCTAGGAATTAGTTAACAATAACTCACGCTGCACGGACAGAAGCAGTGCAGAAACAATTTATACGCACTTTTTGCGATAGGTATTTTGATAGGAGATTATGATCATGAGTATATCCTTAGAGAACTTTCATTACAGAAGCTGTTACAAAAAGAATTCCTCGTGACATTATATTCTTACAAAAGCGGTTCACGGCCAAAATAGATACAATCTTGAGCGTTCTCTAAACTCTCGTGTACCGGCCCGTGTCGTTATTACACATCTATTCCCACGGACTGTCCCTTTGGCTCGAAGGCAAAATCAAATAAATTCCGGACTCAAGTAGAGATATGTTTAAACTATTGCTGCGTTCAAACGACTACTTGATATGCATATTTTTTTGGTTTCTGACTTGTGAAATGTTTTAATATCAAGACATATGTCGTTTGAAATTGTGAACTCTTTCCTGTGTTTTTCTTTTAATATTTTTATGTGCCATTAGACTGTGACCAATATATTCTTCCTGGGCCATGATAAAATAAAGGTTTATTATTCTTATTCTTATTATTATTATGATTATTGGTAGCCTAACTAAAATAAAAACAAATTTGAGGTTGTCAGTGTCCCTTTAAATATTGCCAAAAACTGAAATACCACTTTCTCTGAAAGTGTCCATCTGCGAGACTTTACAGGGTTTGCAACCACCATGGCAAATTGTTGGGTTAAGCGTGCGCTCTAGGGCAAAGACGCTAAAATGAAACTTGTGTATGGCAAGCTTTATGATGACGGAAGGCAGTACATGTATTGTCTCTGAACCCGATGACGTTATTTTGCTTAAGAATTTTAAAACGAGGATTCCAAGACAATTTGACAAATCTAGGAAAACACGTCGAGATGGATGCTTACCTCATATCAGTAAATTGCGAACTTGAAATTTTATGGGTACGCTTGGAGATCCTTCATTATCTGTCATTGTTAGCACCTGCCACCCTCTGGCAGTGACAGTGCTTTGTTGAAAAGCTCTACACTTAATGGAGCACATTTGTTCTTTACTTTCCTGGTAGTATCGTAATTATAGGCGGTGATTTTAATGCCGGGTGTTAATTAGAAATAAGATACAATTTTACCGTCTTCTGTCCTCCAGTAAAAGTGCCGCCATTTATTGACGCAATGAATAGCTGTGAGCCCCAAATATCTAGGACCTATAAGAATAAATTCTGTTTTGGATCTTGTTTTTATCTCGAATCTTGATGATGTCAGAACAATTCGTATTCTTGATAAATAAGCGATCATAACTTTCAAATGTCTCTTCCAATAGACCAATATTCTATTTAGCGCTCTCTAGGCGGCACCATTTTGTTCGACCTCAGCACCCTCTCCATACATCCGGGAAATTCAGCGGGTTCGGCGGGGTAACGAAGGGAGAGGGCACGCGCCCGACTCCACTAGCAGACGACAAACCGGGAGGTTGCCGTTCTCCATCTTTGAGCTGTATCGGCGGGCTGTGCCGGAACATCGAACTCCCGCTCGTGGCTGCTGTGTGAAGCGGTTCGCGTTCTTGAATGAGTTATGTCTGCCCAAATTCATCCCATAGCTTTTGTTGTTCTATTTCTGTAAATGATCAACTAGCATATATTTTTTCGTTACTTAAATAGCAGTTGAGTCAGCCGGCAGTAATTACCCTTAACTACTGCGTGCATTGCGGCAGGAGAGCACGTTTTTATTTATTATTTCAGACCTACACTCATGGTCGCTAAAGGCCTACCAGTACGAACTTTGTATAAAAAAAAGTACAGCACCGGATTTACTGTGTCAGATTGGCGGAGACCGGCCAATCTGACACAGTTTTCTCTATTTTTTTATTCGCACGCAGGTAACAGCGCAGTTGGACCCTGTAGTATTTTTTTACCTAGAATAGTATTACACGCAGCTGGCATACCAAAATCTGCACATCTGCGCTTGAAGTCTCAAAATGACGCGATTTTAAACACAGTTTGCACGCCAGCCGGACGCTACCTACAGCCCATCTCGAGCGGAGCAAACGACATGCGGGCTGAGAGGGGAGTGCATTTTTTTCTCTTTACCCTCTCTGCTATGACCCTAATGGAACGGTCTATAGTAAGTAGAAAAATTGCTCTAAAATTCTTAATATTTATAAAAAAAGTTAACGACACGTCCCTTAACCAGTCTCTTCCGCACCTGCTTCAGAATACGAACTCAAGCTCTAACGAAAAAACAGTTAAATCTAGTTGGTATTGCTCAAAGAAAATTAAAGACAATTCGATATCAGACTTTGTATTTCAGATTGTTTTAAAATCGAATGCTGGCCAACCCTGGTTTACGAATATACCCAAAAGATAAATAAAAAACGTCTCTTTTCGAAGCTAGAGAAACCCAATCTTCGGTCTGATTTCTCAAAAATATTTAAATTGTGTAAAATAATTTATCTGCAGCATTAAGAAAGCAAAAGATCAATTTTACAAACAAGGTCTTTAAAATTTATTAATATCAATCTCGTAACTTTTAGAAAATGATCAAGGATGAAGAAAAGATAAAGCAATTAAAACTGGGACAATACAACACATCAGGAGGAAAGAGGAGAGGAGAGAAGGGAGATAAAGAACGCGAAGTGCAAGTCAGAAGGAGGGTTTATCTCCGGACTTTAGAAGTTCAAGCTCAGTTTTCGTCCGCAGGAGGGAAGGGTTGACACGTTGTTGTTTACTGTGGTCATGGCGAATGAATCTATGATCTCCTACAAAATCTGCTGTCATGCACCCCCCCGGATTTTGTTTCATCAAAAAGGGATAACAAAGCGAACACGAACTGGGGGGGGGGGCATGACAGCAGATTTGGCCGGGAGATCGCAGAGTCATTCGCCATGACACAGTAAACAACAACGTGTCAAACCGTTCCCTCCTGCGGACAAAACTGAGAGTTAATTTCAAATCAGAGATAAACCCCTCTTTCTGACTTGCACGCGTTTTATCTCCATCTTCTCCTTCTCCTTTCCGTCCTGGGATAGTCGACGCGCTTAGTGGAAAATTTTTACTCGTCGTTGCTAGCTGAAAGATGTGTTGTATTGTCCCAGTTTTAATTGTTTTGTTTTCTTCTTCACCCTTGACTTCGAGCCAACACGCTCTTCTCCCGAGCATAGAAAATTAAGTCCCAGTAAAATGACTCGCTTCTAAACTATGCAATGAGCTAACCAAGTGCGAACTAACCTTGAATCAACTACAAATCTTAAAACTATTTACCATCAGTGTCTACCATAGAACAATTGCCACTACCTGTAGATCAGATATGTAAAGTACCGATATTCAGTATAACCCATCATCTTCCAATGGTATCTTGAATGTAATAGAAAAACTCTCCCCAAGTTCAGCTCCCGGTGCCGGCAATATCCGTCCAAAACTCTTGAAATAAACAAAGCTGCATATTCTCGCAACATATTTCTTTTGTATTTTGAGTCTCTTGACATAGTCACCTTAACCGTGGACTGAAGATTTGGGAGAGTGTTACTGTTTTAAAAGAGGAAACAAAATGACTATTGAAATTACAGACCGATATCATTAACCTAGTGTGCCTTGAAAAATAATGAACATGTCTCTCATATTATGAATTACCTCTCAGAAATAATTCAATATGTAATAATCATCATGGGTTCAGGACGGGTTATTTTTGTGAGATCCAGCTTTTCGAATTTGTTACTGACCTGCGTCACAACTTTCACTCGTCTAAACCTACTGATGCCATGCTTTTTGATTTCTAGAAACATTCGGCACTGTTCCTCACCAGCGACTTTGTATAAGCTTCTGAACTCAACAATCATTCTTCAGTAGTGATACGTGTTGAATTCTTAACTATTCATGAACTGACAGTATATATTGGCTAGGACAAATCACCGAGCCTCCTCGCAATATCGGAGTTCCACAAGGCAGCGTTCTGGGGACCACCTCTTATTTCTTTACATATATCTTCGTTTAGATATCTTCCATCAAACTTTGTGGACGATTCTGTTATTTATTGTTGATTGCAAACCCAATGACTCTGTGTTATTATAGCGGATATATGTCACATTTTCGCGGTTGTGCGATACGGTGCGAATGGATAAATGTAAAAGTGTAAGCTTTTTAACATTCACCGGTCAACATAATCCAGCAACGCGTAACTACTCTTACTAACGCTGTCCCTCGAAAATCCAGTGCTCAAACTATAACTATTACATGTGCAGCATTTTCTGACGACCCTTCGCGGAATACTCATAATGATACTATAGTGGCTAGTGCTTGTGAATCCTTGAGATATATTAAACGTGACTTTATACATCACCCACATTCTGTTAAACTAGCTGCCTACAGAAACTTTTTGTTAGATGTAAAATTGTACTCGTGCTAACTAAGTCGGGTTTCATTGCATGCATGGTGCCAAAGACGCTCAATGTTGGCCGAAGACTGCTTTCCAGTAGTGATAACGTCCAAGTCGATCTTCTTCGAAGCTTTCGAAGTTCTTGAAACCTTCGATGTGGTCCAAAATGGCGATTACTGCCACGAAGCGGCAGCGATAGAGCCAATCACCTTGAGAGGTTTTGTCGTCTGTATGTTGGTGTTTGTGTCCGATAGCAGGTGGAAGGCAATGGCGCTTACTCCCAGATCCAGTGACTTTAGAGCATGCGAGGCAGCCGCCATGATGGCATGTCCCCCAGTTCACGCGGTGTCACGTGCGGAAACATCACCGTCCTTCTTCGAAATTCAAACTCCTAATCTGGAGGATGCCACTGACGCGTGGCTCCACACGCATCGCTTCCGCATGATGATGAGGTAGGTCTCCATCGCCTACGCCGCTATCGCGAGCTAGTGCCGATACGCGCGTGTGAATGATGCCCTGTTTTGTTCCTCGTTTTCTTCTGACAGTAGATGCTACTAGTTTTGAATCAACGCCTGTCTGGTCGTAAATGTTCTTCTTTACGTTCGTGCCTTATAGCGCCGTATTCTCCCCTATGCGTGTACCACAACCACCAACTAGCTTAACTCTGCTCTCCACTACATCAGATGTGTATGTTTAATAATGTGGTTTTCTCTGCACTACAAGTGCGAACGAGGGTGTAAATAAAACTGAAGAAACCTCTTTCTTTTTAAATCATTAGTCTCAGTACAGCAGCAAATACTCTGAACAGGTAGCTAGCACGCTAAATCCAGCAAAGAAAACGTTAACACTTCATGGAAGCGTACATATTAGTCGTAATAAAACTAGGGGACGATTAAGTTTCGCCATTAAGAGTGCAGCAGAATTGTTATCCGGCCCCGTTCGCAAAGCCTTCCTCAGCTAAACCCGCACGTGCGCTCCCAGCCGTGCAATCGATAGCCCATTGCGTGGTTTAGTCGGTAGAGTCACGTGTTTTTGGTAGGAATTTTCCCGCCAAATTTTCCGGGAAATGTTCCGCTAAGTTTGGCGCGAAAGCGTTTTCCGCTAAATTTGACAGGTAAAGTTTCTGCTAAATATGCGAGGAACATTTCTGCGCTACATTTGTGGAAACTTGTCCCGCCAGATTGGCGGGTCGATAGGGCCGCTGACGTCACACGTGGCTGCGGGCGTTGCATTGCGGCATGTTTTATGGTTCCACCGACTCCGACGCCGGAGGCTTCGCAGACAGGAGCAACACTAAATGCTATCGCATTAGAGAATGTTACACCTAACTTTTTGAGAATACAAAAAAAAAAAGGGTGAAACGGTTTATAAAGACATATTCTCAGCGCCACATTGTCAATGCGGACATGCAGGGAGCAGCAGCACAGTATATACTGCGTGAATCGCTTTGCTTGGCTTTGAGGTGAGTTCGTTAATTAACTTCCGGCCGCAGGTGCAGCGATTCTCGACGCGATTGAAGTTTCGCGGACCCTTGTCCGCCAAACTTCTACCGCGGAGGACGACAGGAGGACCCCGTCCGTGGTGGGGGAAGGGAAAAGGGAATAGGGTTAATTGCGATAAGTCCTTTATTAAACAAATATAACTAAAAAAAGGGCTGGTGTGAAGTAGACTTGAATTATTAGCATACGCACGGGAAACCTCCACCGACTGACTAAAACGTTTCATCTCAACTTAAAAAAAATATATGAACATTTTTTGTGGCAGGGCTTGACTGATGAGGAAGCGAGCCCCTGCCGACCCAGGGAATGCCTTCGCGGTCCCCTGCTCTGAAAAACCACTTATCTTGAGTGTTAGTTTGGAGAACCGTTGCTTGCACATCGATGCGGTGCCGATGGGGCCTCGGCAACGCATTGCGCAGGCGCTACCACAAGAAGACTCGAATATTCGCAGCTTGTACCGAAGGGCGCCATCGCATCCAGTCATGGGATGCGCTGAACGTGATTCCCAAAGTTCTCTATTGTCTTCGTGGAGTGCACCGCTATTCGTCCGTTAGGAGCGAGAACATGGAAACCTTTCAATTCCCGGTGCAGTAATTTCTCCTATAGCCGTCACACAACACAGATAGACCAATGTGCCTCCCATACGCGCACACTCGAAAGGCCACACTGCCGAACCTCGGTCACCAGTCACCCGACGGATGGTAGTGACACCGCAGGCATCGTGGCTCCTGTCCCACAACCGCAACGGCTTTCACCTCGCAAGCTCATGCAGGTATCGGCATACTGCTTTCAAGCAGTTTTTTGGGCGTCTGATAAAGTTACGTCTCGTCACGCATCCCCACGCAATCTTCCCTTTAAGTCGTTTTTTTAAATATATATATATATATATATATACTATATATATATATATATATATATATATATTTTTTTTTTTTTTTTTTAAGTAAGAGAGCGCTGACGGCGGAGCCAGTGGGGTCAAGTCCAGAGCGCACTTGAAAACTGCTACGCCAGCGCCGCTCTGTCCCTTTTACCATGTGCTTCCGCTTTTTGACTCGTCTAGCTTCTGACTGCGCTCTTGCAGCGAAGGCGAAGCAAAATGCAATCGCTGCAACCTACAACCAATCGTATCAGCCGGCACTCAGCCAGACGGCGCCAGCAGAAGTGAGAGCCCACGGTTATACCTTGCCTCGTTGCTAAGGCTGGCAAAGGGTGAGCGATAAGCGCGTGCCGACGGCTTCGATATGCGCCACATGCACGAGCGCAGCGCACGCGTATTCGCGCATGACGCAAGCGAAAGGCTTGATGCTTGTTCGCAGTAAAGCGCACTCCGGTGATATGTGGTCACGTTCCGGTTGGTCTCATTCCGGGCCGTAGCTTCCGTCGTACTGGCATGGCTTCGCGATCAACGGCTTCACCGGTCTGCTGAGTATTTCTGGCTTCAGACACTAGGCTCAGTGGCGCCACCAGAGCAGTATTGCGCTGACGTTGGAACAACGCAGCCGTCACTCCGCAGAGCATACCCAATGGCTTCCCGCTTCCGTCGCTAGATAGCGACAAATCAAACCGCATTGCGAGGGCTGTCTATAGGCACTTTGAATGTCGCATCACAACGCGGGCAGACGGCGTAGAAAAGAAAGCGAAATCAAAAACCCAGAGCTACCGGCAATTGCGAGGATAGCATCGCCGGAACATCGTAACAGGCGTTTGGAGCTGAAGGCACTCTGCTGGCTTGCTGCAGGGGTTCAAAGAGAAACTCACCGAGATGTCCGCCGAAGGTGCACGCTTACCAAGGAACACACGGAAAATCGAGTTCAGGGTCACTAGAACGCAAATTTGCTGGCACTGCTTGGCAGTCCCCGCAAGAGGTCACAAACAAAACCACAAGAGAAAACGGTACCCAACCAAGGTACAATGGCAATTACCCGCGAGTCAGAGTATTTGACTGAACGGCGATCGGCTGGTGTTGTCTGCCCGCTTCATATAACCTCAACTGATGCGTGGAACAACCGACCGATGTTCCAGCTCCTCTATCGAGAAAAAAATAAATAAAAGAACGATCTGTAGCCTCGATGCCGTGGCGATACAGCAAGCACTCGATTCCCGTTGGCTGCCGCATCTTTAAACGAAACATCTGGACCTCGAATGGATGATGCACTTACGTAGCGTCTCTGCTCTGCTGTCTTCTCGAAAAGAACAGGGAGCGGCACGGAGTTGGCGTCCTGCGAACATAAATTGCTGAGTCATTCATCAGCTTCCCAGAGTGGCTATGGACATTTCTGTGCGCGGTCTTGTTTTGAACGTTTAGCTTCGGGAGCAGAGGATGTGACAGCCGGGTGGGAACGCACGCACTTTTTGCGAAAGCAACGTGGGGCTGTGAGATTTCAACGCTTTGTTTGCGCCAGAACTCCACTGCGGCGTCTGCTCCCGCATTTGCAAAGACGGCGTTAAAAGGCTTCCTGCGAGCCGAAGCTTTGAACAAACCAGGCGTTCTGTTTGGGCAGGTGCTTCATCTGATAGGCTTCGCACGCAGCACCGCGAGGGTGTTTTACTTCAGGGAAAAGGAAATACGGAGAAAAAACACCTTCGACTTCGATATCGCCAGATTCCATGTAGCAATCGGAAAGTGTGGGGACTATGTTACCACTGCTTAGATATTTTCGGCCTCCGCAAGTCTGGGTGGTAACGGAAAAACCCACAATGCGGCGGTTTTCTTTTCCTTTTTTAACTTTGAAACGCGTGAAACGAGTCGCCGTTCTTGCCTTCAGCGGTGGCTGAGTCGCCGAAGCAACAATGAGGTAGCCGGAAACGACAGGCCGCGTAAAGGGGAGGTGGGGCAATCGTTAGGGGCGGCCACGTAACTGGAACGCTAA
>JAZHYW010064390.1:0-12374 GCA_037355805.1 Ixodes ricinus
AGGAGCGCTACCTGTCACTCGTCTATCTGGGCCGCTGGGGCCTATGGCAGTGTCCGCTCTTTACCTTGTGTGATATTACTCTGATGTCCGAGAGGCGTCGTCTCTGCGTCGTCCTCCTCGGCGCGCGACTTTTTTCAATACAAAAATAGGCAAAAAATTCACCCCACGACGCGCGTCTTTCCGCTGTGTGAATGCGCCTTAACAGTGTCCGACAGTGCACAAAAATACACGTACGAAGCCGTTTTAGCACCGTTTTTAATGCGATGAATTTGAAAGAAAAACGCCGTAACTGACCATTTATTTCGTCTGCGTGACTGAGAAATGTTCCAATGTGCCTAGTACGTACAAATTATTCGTGATATTTGCTCTGATAATCGAGCGCAGAGAGAAAATGCACTCGCTTTTTCCCATAGGAATACATTACCGGAAGTCCAATTTAGACTGCTTGCTGTCTGCTTCAAAATGCAACAGCACACTAGCGCCAGCTGAGCCTCTAGCGTTTATTGTAATAACTCTATGGTCTTACCCAAGCATCAAGGAGAATGCAGGGATTGGTGTTCCACGCGCCACACGCGCACGCCTTTCCTGTATAAATGATTCGAAGAAAATAACCAAAAGAAAGCATTGACGAACGCGCGTGCAAGATGCCATTTGTTTTAGGTTTTTGCTTTGGAAAAGTTACTACTGCTGAGGCCAGCACGTGCGGCGCGTGGAACACCAATCCCTGCATTCTCCTTGATGCTTGGGTAAGACAGCAATAGGTCTATTCGGCGAATAGCGGCGCCGCGCGTTCGAGGCACGCGGCGTGCTCACAAGCAGGGGAACCTACGCCGGGGCGCGTGCAACGCCTTCCTTCCTGCACGACACTTGATCCGGCTCCTCACATAATCGGATCTCGGCGAAGAGCGGCGTGGCGGCACGTGGAAAACAGACGCGCAACTCTGGCTCCCGTAGCGGCGGAAAATAGTGAAGGTCCCTCGATTCTCCCGTGCAGCGGGCGCGGCGGAACTGCGCGCGATCATGGCTCGCGAATTGTCATTTTCGAACGCAAACAGCATTCTTCACCGTCCCGACGTAGTGCTGCAGCCGGTATGGGATTGTACCTTACTAGGGAGCTTTAGTATTGCGCATAGAAGCAAACGCAAGCGCTGTGCGTTTGCGTTAGAGTTGCGTGCCCCACGTTGTGCGTGCGCCTCATCGCCATGCGCCAATCTAAGGCCAAAATTTTGGGCTCCGCGCACGCGCAGTGTAAAACACGCAAAGCTAACACAAACACACAGTGCTTGCGTTTGCTCGTATACGCAATACTAAAACTCACAACTGTTTCACCGGCTTGCAACGCCAACGCAACGTGCTGCAGTGAGCAGACGTGCAAGCAGGTAGGCGTTCCTTCGAACTGGAAAGGCTGACATTGGCAAAACGATGGGCCATAAAAATTGAAGTAACTAAATGCTATAAAAAATTCATAAATAAAAAAAATATACTTATTTTTTTTATTCTTTTATTTTAGGGCATTAGGTCGGGAAGGATATTGGCGGCGACTTTGTAACTCTTGCCGAGAGTCAAAAGTCGCGACATTGAAAGCAAAATACGCTTTGCCCACAATTAATATAACTGTACACTGATTTCTCACATTAGCGAGAATGTTTTGATTGATTTTAGACTATTTTTATTTTATAACTTGGTCATTAAAAATGCTGCAGTTGGCACCAGTGATGATAATTAGCACACTTTTGATTGTCACACTTGTTCGCGCGTTTGAAATTAGATAATAAGCACAAATTCATTTAAATATTGAAAAATTGTGTATTAAATTATCTGAATTTTAATACTATTATTAATACGCCAATAACGCTACGATCACAAAAATACGTCATTAAAGGGGTGCTCCGGCCGTTTTTTGAGCTACCTAAACAAATTGCATTTTCTGACTACCCGGGCTTCAGTCGTCACGGTATGCTATTTATTTTCTCCAAATTCAAAATAGCAATTGAGAAAACCGTAAATGAAGTTGATGCCGAAACCAGCATTCAAATTTTCGCGCGCTCTTCAGTGGTGTGACGTCACACATGGTACAGACTTTCAGGTCGTGCATGTAGTCTTAAACAGAGTATGTCAAGTGTTTTTTGCGTGCTTCTCAGTGAATCAGTTACCAAACATTATTTTCCCACCATCAAACGTCTTGTAATCAGTTGGGAACATGGCTTACTGCCCCCTTTGTACCATTTCTGTCGTCACACTTCAATGTTGCCAGTAGGGGCTCCCAGTTTGAGAAACACGATGAAAACGAAATTCGAAAATTCAATAACTTCGCGAATTTTTTTCTTTTCACACAATACTTGGGGAACTCGTAGAGCTATGTCTATCGGTGGGTTGAGCCAATTTTGAAGCAAATCAACGACCATGAAAAAATCGCCGGAGTACCCTTAAAGGGAGACTCAAGCGGTTTTTGGGGAAGCTACTTTTTGGTGCGATGGCGTTAAGGACGTGTCAGTGAATGAGTATCTTTAGTTTTAAAAGGCAGAACCGCCTATTAATCACGCAGGAATAAAATACGTGCGGACTCTTTCCTGTACTTGCGAGGACCAATGAAATTATCGTATTTTTGAAAATTTTGGCGGCCTTTGTAAAGTTTCGCTAAAGAAACAATTTTCAGTTTATTTAAATATGTTGTGCATGATAATTTCACAAGACGTAAAATAGTTCTAGTTTAGAATACGCGATACTGCAATTATCGTTTCACAAACAAGGGACTACGTTTTCTCCTTGCCGTCCTCCGCGGGGGTGAATTTCCCGTTCCCCGGGATGCGCGGAAGCGCACGTATCTGCGCGCACATGGCGTCGGTGTTGATCATCGACGTGGACGGCGTGGTGAAAGCTCATCGTTCCGCGTAAAAGCGCTATCCTTGACTGTGAATTCTCGTCGTGTGTCGTTATGATAACCCAGCACGTACTAGAAGGGAAGACCCACCTACTCGTGCGGCGATGCCGTGGCGGCACTCTCAAGACAGCAGAAACGCCCGTGCCGTCGTGTTTGTTTACTTCGACTACAGTGGTGCTTTCTAAGCATTTGTGTCCTCGAACATCGCCCGGATTTCTTATTTGGCGCATTTCATGCGTGTGCTCAAGTTCAAGGTATTACTAGCGCGTACCGTATAAAGGACGCGAAGTTTCACGCGTTTTCATCACCGGAGAAAAGTTATTAGTGTTAGCAATCCTGAACGCTCGCAACGTCTATCTGATCACGAAATCATATTTCTACGTTGCTATATCGCTGCTAAGATTACATTGTCTTTTATAATCGTAGAAAATGCGTGTGGCGATATTTGTACTATTGCAATGTCGTGTATAGAGTCGTGATCGTCCAAGACGGCGTACGGCATCTTTTATTTTCTTTTTTTCATCCACTGTACCCTGCAAGCCTATCAAGAAAAATCAATAATAAAGCTTTAGGCTATAGAAAACTGTCTGTCTCTATTCTGTTACGGCATTGAGTAGCAGTGCGTCCCCTTTTTAGAGGGGCCGCTGTGCTTGTAGTAATTTCAGGTGTGTACGCGCGGCGCAGAGCTGTCGTTCCGGTCGCTCCGGTTGCAACGGACGCAGTCGTAGGTACGCGCTCGTTGCACATGTCTGAACCAGCCTTCCCCCGTCCTCCCGAGGCGAAAGTCAACGTGGCGACATCGTTTGACATCACGTAACAGAGGTAACGCTGCGATGTCAAACGTTGGTTTGGTTACGACTTGCCCCAACCTCAAATCGAAGAATGCCCGAAAAGGTCTGCGTTTCATCGTCCTCGGAACCCGAACAGGACTCCGAAGCGCTGCTATCGTCCACATCGCACGTCGGAGTGGCGTCATAGGAAATCATCCCCAGGTCGGCTGTCCGCCGAAGAATTTCAACCTCCAACGGCATCAGGTCCTCGAGCGTAGAGAACGCCGCCATGATCGAAGCTCGAATGACAAAGAGGTTCGGCCGATGCGGCTACGCGGCTACCTCGGGATCACTGCGCGACGGAACGTCGTCCAACGCCATTGGCCCGAGATACTTTTGATAAGCGTGCGAGGACCAATGAGAGTGGTTTCGTTTTCGGATGGATCCGAGGTTTGGCGGCCTTCAATTACATTTTATTAAAGAAATAATCACCGTATGACTATACTATTTGGTTTTTAGGGATACTTGGGGCGTCTAAATTCAGCTGTCATCATCAAAACACGAACTCAAAAACCACTTGAGTGTCCCTTTAAAGGGACAATGAAGGCAATTTAATTTAATTTGTTTAAATTGTGTTTTTAGGCTTCTTGGGAACCTGGCATACTGCCTAAATTTTTATAGACATTTGTGACGCATATTTCTATACCTACGAAAGAACTGAAGAAACCGAAACTCAACTATCTGCGTTTCTCGTTTTTGGGCCTCCGAAAACGGAGGTGACGTACGGAGTGACGTCACATGTGAATTGTCGGTACCGGTAGCATTTAGGGCGTCGAGACTCTGGTTACCGCGGTGGGTTATAGCAGCGCGGTGGCGCGGTCGTTTCGCCGAATTTGTCAACATGGACGGCCATGCCGCTCTCGCGAGCGAGTTCGAGCTTCCGTTCGGTAACCGAACACCAACGGAACGGGAGTACGTGCGTGGCGGCCTCTGCTATCACCCGACGGAGACCGCACAGCCGGCAACGAGCGGCCCGCATGCCGAAGGACGGACGCCGGGGAGATGCCGAGGGAGAGCGGCAGCGATCTGGCCGTTCTGGCCGTCACAAGCGGCGCGTCAGCGACCAATCGCTGACGCGCGACGTCGCAAACGGCGCGCGTCAGCCCGTTTGGCGGGGCCAAGGCGCGCGACGTCACAAACGGCGCGACGCGCCGTTTGTGACGTCGCGCGTCTTGGCCACGCATCGGTCACGCGAGCTCCGCTTCTCCTGGCTTCTCCCGCAACTCTCGGGGCGTCGCCCCAGTCGATCCCGGTGCAATTATTACCGCGACTGTTTTACTGATTTGCGCGGCACACAAGCACCGGTTTCGGCTGAAATTTGGGCAACGTGGCCTGAGACATGCCTGGAACCCAGTTCAATCGCCAAAAAAATGTCCTAAATTGCCTTCATTGTCCAATAGTCTTTCCAGAAAGGTATCATTTTTTTAGCGTATGAAACACTCTGACATTGTTACCAAGATAGACAAACCGTCAAACACAGGACGCAATATGAAGTCCTATGCGTCACGCGTTGCTATAAAAAACACACACACTTCAGCTGTCTGACGATTCCGTCTTTGGGTTGTTGTAGTGAGAACAGTGTTTGTTGATTTATACGTTTTCTGGGCATATCGTAAAAATATAATTTATTCTGTTATGATTGGGCTGGGAATAATGTTAAAGCAATTAATCATCTAAATATTCCAAACCAATTAAAAGCAGGGTGTCGAACCGGTCAATATTTCGGTTCGGTTCGGGTTCAGTAGCACTGTATTTTGTTCCGGTTCAGTTCCGGTTTAGGGTAGCCCACATATTATCACTCCGGTTACCGGTTTTAATAAGCGCGAACCGGTTCGAACCGGTTTCTAACTCGCCCTTTGAATATCGACCGAGTATTTCCTGCAGCCTTTTCTGAGCACGAGATACTTGCAATACATCCATTACAATACTACTCCGTCTTGAGGCAGATATGAAGGCTCTGCACGGTGACATGCACGAAAGACACCATTAATGTGGCAAGGCTATTCCTTGTATATTACGCTAAGGAAAGTTTATTCGGTTATTAACGTTAGGGAGTGATTCTAAGTAGTATTTAGCGAAAGTAGAAATAGAGAGTTTTAGTAGATCGTTCCGATACCTCCGATACCCCCGATAACGATACTTTATATGTAAGCTCAAAGGCGCGTGCAGAGTATCGGGTATCGTTATCGGAGTCAGCGGAACGATCTACTAAAACTCTCTATTAGGGAGTTTTCGTAGATCGTTTCCGCTGTCCCGCAACGCTGTCCGCAACCCGCTACGAGATCCGGGTTTCTACAGCCAAGGCCGTTGGCGCGCAGGCGCTGTAGCGGCTTCTTCGTTGCGGAGGGCTTAGCGGAGCTTAGCGGAGGGGAGAACGTGGTCTACGAAAACTCCCTAATGTAGCGGCTTCTTCGTTGCGGAGGGCTTAGCGGAGCTTAGCGGAGGGGAGAACGTGGTCTACGAAAACTCCCTATTATCGCCTCATGCGCTTTTAGCGGGCATCCGCTTGCGCTTTTAGCGCAAAGTCAGCGCTGTGCTTAGGGCGCATGTCTCAAAGCCAAAAAAAAAGAAACGGTCTAGATTGCACCTTTTTTTTTCTTCTGGCTTTCCAGTTTCATGGTGTCTTTTGCACACGCAGCTGTGCAGTATTTCAAACTCTGCCAGAAGAGGGCTTATTTTCGGGATGGGTCTATAGTCCTTTCCAAAAAAGAGCTTGCATGCTTTGCTCGCTTTCCGAGGCGACAAACACGCACGTGCTGGACTGTGAAGATCACGCGCTGGGCTGAAAGGTCTCTAGCTAGATTGCTTGTCCTCCATATGTTTTGGTTTGTTTTGCTCTGCACACGTGAACACGCACGTATAATGAAATGTGACTACATCTGGACACCGCTTCGGGTTCCGGCGGAAAAGCGCTGTTCTAAAGATCTCGTGGCGATGCATTGTCTAGTCACTTTGACTTTTTATCGCAAAAAACGTTCTATGCAAATGACCCGGTCTGAGAGACTCAGACCGGGAGATTTGTAGCTGTCAGCTACCGAACAAAGTTCCGGTAATGCCACCACAGCGAACGCTGTTTCTCGAATGCTCAGTTGAAGACGATGAAAGAGGACTTCAAACACAAATGAGAAAATGGTTGAACAGACGACATGCTGGCCTTGCTAGTCTGACAAACCTACAATTTTCTTTCCCCGTCCCACAGATTTTGTCCCCGCCCCCCCCCCCCCCCCCCCCCCGCCCCTTTTTTTCATCCTCCCCCTGGCCTCCTTCCAGGGCGCTGCGCGTCAGCTAAAGCGCGAGAAACATGGACGGCAGAATCGTCCGATTCGACGTCCGATCCGACAGTCCGAACGCCGCTCCGAATTGCCGCACGCGACAGTTTGAGACACACGCTTCTGACCTTGCATGCGACACGATGATCTGTTCGGCTCCGCCCAGGAGATCCAAGCACTCCAGCGGAGGTCTGTCTTCATAGATCTCTGGTCCCAGGATGACGGTTTAGCTCGTTCGAGCGAAGTTAGGACTTCGTTCTCGCTAGCGCGTGCATTCTTTGCCGGGGCCATCTTTTACGAATGGATCAGCGGGATCCACACGTCCGGCTTCCCGTCGCCCGTCCCGTCTTCTTATTCGTCCCGCCAGACCCAGTACGTCGTCATGACGTTCGCACTAGCTGCGCTGTCATGGGCTGGACGCCTCCGACAGTCCGTCCGCCGTGCGAAATTATCTGGCACGTTGGACGCACGCCGGACCGCCGATCCGGCGTCTGAAGCGACCAATTTTTTCTGATCAGGCAGTCGTACTGCCGGATCGGACGTCGGATCGGCTGGATTTTTCGCCCATGTGTCTCGCGCTTAATCATCGCCGAGTAACGTTGCCTCCAACAACCCATGTTTTTCTCTTTTTTTCTTCTTTTTTGTAAGGTAATATTTTGAGCACTTTGAAGAAAAGATTGTTTTTCATTGAAATGGACCACAGGCGACCCTACAAACTATACTGCCGATGCAGCGCGGTACTTGTCCCCCTTTCTTCCAGAGTGTATAGCTGCACTCAAGCGGAAGGTCACGTGGTGCGCGCTCGGTTCTCAATAGACTACTTCCATAAATCCCTGCATGCAACACGGCGCGCGTTGCACTATGGGAACTAGTTGGCCAGGGAGGAGAGTGGAATGGTTTCGGTTTCGATTGACAGCGTGAACTATTAACGGCCGTTATCTCATGCTTTCTGGTCCCGAGAGCGTCATTTGTGGTCTCTAAACTACCCTAAATGGCCAGACCTCGAAGCTTTAGCACACGCCCGAGACGTATAGCTTGTCTTAACGCATGCTTGTTGTATTTTTGTACTTTAGCCTTTCTGTTGGCCTTTCGAGGTATGTGGACGAGCCAGTGCTGGGAATCTCGGCGCTGCGAAGCTCGGGGATCCTTGCTTTTGTGTACGAGTCAGCAAGCTGTAGCAATCAATAAGTATGCATACATCGAGCTCGCGCCTTTGCATTAGTGTTGTTGATCAGGAAGTTTATTTAGTGCGTCCATAAACGGAATATAACTTTTTGCAACTACTGCTTTTCTAAACTTACGCCTGAGTACGCGAGGTAAAACTCGGAGGCGCCATTGAAAAGCTCCATCTGAACACACTTCTAATTTCTTATCTGTACTGCCCCGCAGCACTGCACGCACAATTACGTCCGGAGACGTCGGCCCACACCGCTGCTTCATGCACTCTCCACTGCAGATCCATCTCAACATGCTCGCGTCAATGCGTACGCATAGAGTTATCCTGCAATCATATATGCACATTCGCACATACAAACAGTTTTAAGAAAGCAAAAGTCGAGCACTTGTGTGAAGAATGTCGCACCGTTCGCCGGAAGTGCGCCGGACGGACGAAAATATTCAAAGCGCATTTGACGGTTGCTAATGGCCATGATATTTATTTTGCGTTTGCTTCCGTCCTGACTGAGTATGCCGAGATAATTTCAGACAAACCGTTCAGGCACAGATCTTGGGCGTCAGGAAAAGCTCGCCCAAAAAGGCTTAGCGAGGAGTAGGGGACGCTTGTTAGGGCCTCCGTCGTCGCTAGCCGATCTCAGCGTTTGCGAAAACTTAATCTTCTATCAGCATAAAATTTGAGTGTGAGATATGTGATGACACGAGGAAGACATCATAGTAACTTTTGTGCAGTAGTGAGGTCGAATTTATTGCGTTTCCTTAAAAGTTCATGCGCCAACGCTGGGCTCCACTTTGATAATCCTGTGAGGATGCGGCTTGCTTTTCGCCCAATGAAGTAACAAGAAGCGGACGTTTGGCAAAAAAAATACGTATAGGGCTCAAGGTGACCTAATTTCAGTTGTAGTTTACTGGTTCTAGATGTGATTACTGACATTGAGCTCAAAGTTGCACTCGTGGGGTGAGGTGACTAAGCCACGTCTTACTACGTTTGCTTACGCACGCACAATATCCGGTGTTTCGGGAACCAAGGAAAGTGCCCCGGTCTTCGTTTTGTATCGCTCGAGAATGAATGTATTGTACATTCGTAAAAAGTCAGATAATCGAAAACGTAAGCAGCGCGTTCGGTCGCGGCGCGATAGCATGAGATGAACCTTCTCAGTCGAAACCGAAACTGAGTGGCCAACTAGTTCCCAGAGTGCACTGCGTGGTATTTCGCCGCGACGGGGCGCGTCGGTTTTGGAAGAAGTTCTATTGGCTAAATGGCTCATCGGCTGCAACTGCGGTCCATCCTGAGGTCAAACGTTCGCGGACGCGTAGGCTTCGGTGCCTAGAGGGGCGCAATCTGCTCCGAGACTTGGATATTTCGTAGCCAAGCTGCCAATTGGTGCTTTGCAATCGCCGCCGCCGCTACCGCGCCGTTAGGTTCCATCCAAGAAACAAAGGAAAGTTGAAGCTCTCCAGACCACGATGTATTTTTGATTACGTATGCAATAAAAACGAAACTGCAAAATATCTCACAGTATGTAGGATTAGTCTTGGCAACAGAAGAAAAATATACGCCCGCAACTTTTCCCATTTAGACCAATTATTGACACAACTGGCCCTGAACCGTTTTCGTTGAACCGGTAACCGCCACATCAAATTATGGTTTCGTTCCGGTTCGGGTTCAATATCAAGCGTTCGATTTTGGTTTCGGTTTTGTTCCAGTTCGGTCAAAAATAAGGGTTTTGATCCGGTTTTCGGTTCGGGTTCGGGTTCGGTTCGACACTTCATTCTTTCACATCACAACTATTTGAGCGAGAAAAGGCAACGAGGACGCACAAATATCAGCACTGATTTTTTTCAGCAACTACAACATTCTATGTTACCTCTAAGGTGTATGAAAGACCCTGTCTTTAAAGGGACACTGAAATCTCTAAAATAATTTGAAGTGCCTGAATCGACTACGTATGTCACCAAAAAAGTTTCCGGGAACATCTTTTTTAATTAAATCATTACGATGTGAGACACATCTCGAACTATGAAAGAATTCGAGATTAAGACCTATACCGTCAAATTAAATCCAAAATAGAGGTTAGTTTCGGTTTCGCTTCAGAATTAGAACGTGCTTCCCGGAGTAAGTATTACGCTCAACACCGTTTTTGTTTTCAGGACAAAGAGGTGACCTGCTCTCATTACATCCTAGCTTCATCGTATTACCAGACATAATTTGTGTCGCTCAGTGAAGCCAGCAAACTAGACAGGCTCAGCAGCGGCACGCACCTCCGACCCTCACTATAACCACCATCTTGGAAAGCGAGTGGCGCCACCTATAGTTGGTTGGAGTCCCGAATAGGGAGGAGATCGAACAGGCACGCCTCTGGCGGCACGCTTCAGCTGTGGGGACAACAAAGCGAATTTTCTTGTTTGTTTTTGATCGCCGATATCGATGATAACGATTCGAATGGCCGCTCCTCGTGCAACCAAAGCACTGGTATAGCTTCGTTTCAGCTGGGTCCAGACGCAGGCGATGCTACAAGCGCGAGCTACGGGCTTTCAGCGTCCCTGCCAAGCACACGCGCTCGTGCAATGCAAGCACTGTTCAGGGCCACACGCTCGCGCTCGTAGCATCGGCTGTGTCTGGACCCAAGCTGAAACGAAGTATAGGCCTCCTGCGCTGAAGCTTTGAACAAACTGTAGCGCCCTCGTTTTGGGTAGTACAAGCTCACCTGATCGAGCCTCGCGCTACTTATGGCACGTTGGTCGAGCTTTTTTAATTCTGCCTGGTGCTGAAGAACGAAAAACACCTTTGGACGCCAAAAATCGGCCAGACTCAACGCCGGAAGACAATCAAAAGTGCCAAATTCATGACACCACCGCTAGGGTACGCGTCTATTATCACTGGGCGGTGACGTCGAAACACCTGTGTCGCGACGCTTTCATTTTTCTTTTTCTTTGTCATGTCTACTTTGGAACGCGTGAAACGGCATCTCATGGCTCGCGCTCTTAGCGTCTTAGCTTTGACGGCGTTCGGAATTTTGTTGTTTCTTTATATTTTCATCGTGATCTCGCGCTCCGCACCAGAGCAGGCACACTTCTGCATGCCTGACAGTTTGAGACGCTCAAGTTTGTACTACCCAAAACAAGGCCTAACAAGTCCCTTTTCGCAGCACCCCTGGGCAACGCAGGAGGCCTATAAGAGTGAAGCGCTCGTGCCCAGACCGTGCATGGCGAGGTTCAATTCCTTTGTTATGCTGTAGCGGGTTCGTTTCACACGCACTGGCACCGTTCGAGTTCTCTCCCAGAATGCATCGCACTCGCAGAGTGTTGCACGGAGAACTGGACTCAAACGAACACGCCCAATGCACCGAGTGCAGAAGACCGATGCTGCCGCCATCTATGTCGTAGAAAAGGTACCGACCTCAAACCGTAACTAGCGCCTCTCTGTTCGGAATGGTAAGTGGGAATCCGAGAGCTCAGTCGCTACCAACGTTTATCTACTAACGTTGGTCGCTGCAGCCCGCAACCTGTAGTTTATATTTGCGATGACTTCAAGCAACTCGGCTGTCGTAGAGATAGTTACAGACGGCGTAATTTCCGCAACCAGCTGTCTACAAAGAAGCTGGTTGCGACCTCTTTGCGCCCGCTTACACAAAAGAAAACCGATGATGCTGTCCGAGCAGAAGCTTGATCCGTTTGAGCAATGGTATTATGCGTCAATCACTGAAAGGGTACGGCTTAAAACTAATCTGTTGGAATATACAGCAAAACATTTCGTGGGACTTTCGATTTCGATTGTCATTACAGGTGGATTAGATATTAGCCTTGGTGAGGGCGTCGAGAACGACAGTTTTCTCGAACACAAATACGACGGAGACGAAAGTTAAGCTGACGTAGGTAAATGTTAAACATGATGATGTTGCCCAAGCTTCCGGGTAAAGTCATTCTGTTTAGCTTTCTCTGATGCTTATTGGGCAGTCACAGGTTTCTGCTGTGGGAGTTTTGTCGGCAAATGTTTAATTTTTCAACGGCACACGGATGGTGATAGACATATCTCGGAAGCCGCTGATGCGTTTGTTCGGAAATTTCTTGACACACTAGTATATTTCAGCGTCTGTACGGCAACAGAGCGACTTAAAACCTGCAAATAAAGCACGAGATGTCAATTGCTTCCTTCCATGAAATAGCAGACGCTCACAATTCAAGCTCGTGTTTGATTCCGTTGCCGCGGGACGCGATTTC